>JAPYZO010005893.1:0-17053 GCA_030522905.1 Torymus flavipes | reverse complement strand
ATACCATGTACTAAAAGTCAGGAACATGGTTAATCGGGCGGTATCCAGATATTTCATCGACAATATAACTTTATTTCTAATGAAGCGTTTACAAATGACGTTCTTTAGACAAAACATTTCGTCAGGGAGAGTCGCACGTACACTTGAATCAAGTGTTTTCCAAAAGATACATAAATTAAAAAAGACAGAGCGTAAAATACATACTAAATACTGTGAACATAAATGCAAAAGAGCGTATTTTTGCCATATTTATCAGTGTATTGTATTTTGCGCGCACCTTTTAACTTCAATAAAACTTTTATAGCTTTTGAAGGAATAAACATTTAGTCATTCTCTAACTTTTGAAGGAATAAACATTTAGTCATTCTCTAAAAAGCAAATGAAAGCTCGAGTTCTCTAGTTTTTGTCTTTTTGCTTTTGAAACCTATCTGCGACTCTATATCTGACGAAACTATTCATGCATAAAGAATGGTCACGTTTAAGCATTTAAAAAAAACTAAGTTATAACCGGTAAAAAAATTTATTCCCAATTTTGTTTTTTTTTTGTCTATAAAGAACTAGAATAATTTGATCTGGTAGGTGTAACCCACAACATATTTTTATTTACTTTCTGTACCCAGCTGATTGATGTTTCCCGTAGAATCACTTATGTATGCGAAGTTGTAAATCGTCATTAGTAACGCGAATTCGTGAAAGCCGCACCACGAATGTTTACGGCTTTCGTACAGGCCCGCTATTACGTAATGAGGATAATAATGTAGCACGTTCCGAACGCGTGCTTCCTTGCGGCAATACCTACACACCACACAAAAAGCATGCGCGAGCGCGCGGGTTCGACGCACCTACTGCTCCAATTTTCCTCCACCTTTCACGAGTGACGCGCTGATGCAGTTCTTGCGTTTTCTCGATGCTCATGCGCTCATGGGAAACTCCGATTCGAATGTCAATGGCCGTTGAAGCCCACAGTTAAAAACTTTCACTGCTGTAAAAGTCGTCACGCGACTCGTTGTATATCATTCCCGAACGTATACTCGCGATTGTCAAATTTCATCCGAAAAACATAATAACCTTATCGTTCTCTCTTTCTTTTTTCAGTTTGACAATGCTCTGCGAGAGATGAGCAGTGGCAAGCGCAACGTCCACCACACGCGCGCCTCAGAGGTGCACAAAAGCGAAGCCGAGAGCGACATAGACAGCGACAGCGACAGCGATGATGAGAAACCGCATGAAATGTCCAGGGTGAGTGCAGCTGACGTTGTTGTATACGTGCCCAGCGGCACTCGTTTGCGGTGCACCTGCGTTCGTATCTTATAATTCCGTATATTTTCTCGGTGCCAGGGTTACTGAGAGCGTGAAACCGTAGTACAATCGGGTGCTTAGATCTTTGATAATGCCGGCAGGTTATTTATAGAATTTATGAATGCATATATAGATTTTTATGTGTATTGAGGTGAATGCCAACAAGTTTTTCTTTAAAACGCTTTTTAAAAGGATTAGTATACATATAGATACGCGCTTACATTACATAATATAACAGTTGATGGCACACATCGCTAATCTAATCGTTCGTATAAGTCAAAAAGGTTCGAGAGCTAAAATAAAGAGACGGGCGCTAAACTCGACTAACAAGGAGAGTCCATGGCCTCCGGGAAACGGATTTTCGCGGGCATTGAAGAGTCGATTTCTGGTACCTAAAAATGAAGCTCAGTGCTGATATTTCCGTCCAATGGGCCCCTTTTCTTGAAATATGGGGAATCTCATCTCAAATTTTCTCTATTTCGTCAAAAAATTATGTCTCTTCTATTGACTGTCACATTACAAGTATTTAAGAATACTTGCCTTCGGAGCGCTCCAGCGCTCCTTGATACGACAGCGAGGATAAAAAATTATAAAAGTAGACAATAAAAGCTAAAATTTAAGCCTTGCATGGTTAAAAAATATTGATTTTTCAGAAAGTTACAAGCAATCAAAGATACCGTAAGAAAATGGTTAAAAATTTGTCTTCATTTTAACCGATTAAATGGATCGTATTTTTAACCATTTTCTTACGTTATCTTTTATTGCTTGAAACTTTCTGAAAAATCAATATTTTTTAACCACTCAAGGCTTAAATTTGAGCTTTTACTGTCTACGTTTATAATTTTTTATTCTCGCTGTCGTATCTTAAATACTTGCAATGTGACAGTCAATAGAAGAGACATAATTTTTTGACGAAATAGAGGAAATTTGAGATGAGATTCCCCATATTTCAAGAAAAGGGGCCCATTGGACGGAAATATCAGCACTGGGCTTCATTTTTAGGTACCAGAAATCGACTCTTCAATGCCCGCGAAAATCCGTTTCTCGGAGGCCATGGACTCTCCTTGTAAGTATATACGTTGTGGATCGAATTCTCAAGATTTTAAATTTTCCAGAGCATTATTGTTGATCGTTATAGACCGGAGATTTACACACACACGCGCGCGTGCTTATTTGTCTTGGATTTTATCTACAATGTGCGCGCATAACATTACAGCCCCTCCAGATGCATAATAATGTCGAAAAATAATTCTTTTCACACACGCATCACCGACAGAAAAGTCCATAGTACTACCGCGATAACATCGCGGAGACGAGCAAAAAAACTATCTCATCGTAGCGCACGCGCTGCTGTGGCCGCGAAGGTTATCGTCTCTATAAGTAGCCGCCGTTCGAAATTTATCGCTATTTTTTTTTTTTATATACAGACACGGCCGTATGTATTATACGCATGACATTCGTCATAAGAGCATCAGAATTACTTATACATGTGTTAATATAATATTATAATGATAGCCTTGGCACTAATTCGGGAAAAAGACCAAAACAATATAAGTACGCACGCAGAATCCGGCGATTTTAACGAGCGAACAGCCAATATGTTATGCATAATATAAGCATAATAATAATATGAATCTTTATTTGAATTGACGCACAGGCTCAGTCGCACTTCTGGAGGCGAAAAATGAGGACGCTGCACAGCCACCTGGATGTAAACAAGGACGGTGTACTCAGCTACGACGACTTTATGCTGCTGGGTGATCGGTTCGCCAAGCTGGGACACCTTACCGACAAACAGAAGGATGAATTCAACGTCGTTTTACGCGTGAGTGTTTTATATTTGACTTTCACATGCAAGTGTATCGTGTTTCTCTTTTTCTTTTTTCGATTATTAAAAAGTACGTGACCGGTCGTGTATTATTATGTGCAGACGATTTTTCATCAGAATGGACAGGATGGATAAAAGATAAGATAAAGAGGGAATTGTCGGGCGCAAATAGTAGTTTCGGCGTTATTAGAATAATAATTTAATCTTTGGGAAGGCTGTCTGCATACTTACGGTAATATCACGAAAACATGATAAAATTAGAGAGCGGTGTTATTGATGGATTCGAGAGCTGTAAACTTAATGAGTTTACTGTAACGGTAGCATTGACGATGTTTTCGTGATAAAAATACTGAGTGCGTCGTATAGTCTGTGTTCAATTGGCTATTCGTATATATTATCTTACAAATACAATAACCGTCAGTATTTACAAACAGACGCTGTTTTTGTTACATAAATTTAATCCTGAATTGATAAATTTTATAAAGTTGCTAGAATTTATGTGCTCTAAGTCAACAATTCGGTAGTCGGGTCATGAGATCAGCTTTTTGTTACTAAAGTTAGGTCGATATTCTTTGGATTTCTGGCATTTTAATAATTCGGCAGTTCGTGAATCATTCCTTAATATTTTCAAACAAAAATAGAAGCGATAGCATTGACTTGTTTTACGACTGGATGGGAAAAATTTCCGTTGTTTTGAGAAGATTATTAACGAACGATATTATATTATTGAGAATTTTTATTAAATATAAAATGTGTCACATTGATACTGATAAAAAAAATGCATTACATGCATTTTAAAATTAATAATATTTCTTTTGTTTTTTTAGCAAATGTGGGAAGAGCAGTGGGGTGAGATCAGTCCATACAATTTTGTCGACGTCGAGAAATATCTTCAGGAAATGCATCACGTTCTTGAAGACGAATCTCTGAGGCGAAAAGTACACCACTTCTTGCCGTATTTATTCAAGGTATGTTTATTGCTATCACATTAAAGAGACATGAAATTTTATAAAAATACGTTTTATTACATCCAAAATTTTGTTGTTTTTTTACAGGCTGTGGACAAAGACAAGAGCGGAGAAATTTCCGTCCAAGAATTCAAACTCTTCTTCAAGTGTTTAGGATTAAACAATGACGTAAGTATCGTTGTTAAAAATATTTTAATGACGAGTGTTTTTCAAACTCTCAAATACTTAATTATGTTGTTTGCCATTACAGGATGCAGTGGTCACCTTTAGTTATATTGATACCAATGATGATGGAAAAATCAGTCTTAAAGAGTTCATCAAACTAGGACGAGATTTCTTCCTCACACAAAATCATACAAAGCCCAGCAAGCACTTTTGGGGACCATTAGTTGATTAATAAGTACAACTATTGTATAATGTTAGTCATTCACAGTGATATATTGTTTGCTCTCATTCATCGAGACTCATTCGACCATTTTTCATAAACTTGTACCATAATATCCATTGGGTACTTCGAAAACTTATCTTTATATTTTTTTATACTTAGATGTATATTTGTATTTACACGATGGAGACACGTTTTTATATCTTTTAATGCACAGGTAACACAGTGCTTGGTAATTTTATACCAAACAAAGTGCTACATACAATGTTTGTAAAAGATGTATTGTTTTTTATAATAAAATTAACGTAGAACTATAAATAATAATCTTATCACTTTCTTGTCTTGCGTAAAGAAAATCCTTCTCCAGTAAACGCTTTAAACTCATCCTGATCCTTCACCTAATAAAAAGTAGTATGAAAAACATTTAAAAAATATTGAAAATATTTCTCTTATTTAAATAAAATAAAATATTACCTCTTTAATATTTATAGGTTTAACATTACGTAAGAATCTTAAAGTTCCAATTTTGTAATCATAATCTGCAATTCCTCTGATATATACTGGTTTTTCTGTTTGTGAATCAATTTGCCCTGATTCTTTTCTCTTTTTTCCATCCAATCTATTACCTAGACCTTTGAAAGCAACAAATCCAGTTGGCTCTGGCATCAAATCAACAGGATCAACTGCATGTTCTTCCTTTTTAACAGGCTTTACAGGCTCTTTGTAACCAACAGGAGGAGCAAATTCAACATTCATATCGCATTCAATAATACTGACAGCTGAACCTGGTTTAGTTTCTAGAACGCACATTTCATAAATACGCGCATTGTATTTGATAGCAATAATGTCACCAGTTGTCAAACATGCAAAACTTCTTAATCCGTTTTCTAATACAGCTTTTGGATTTGTAATATCTAAGAAGTCTTCCGATTGTGGTTGGAAACGTGCATATGTTGCTACTGGAAGTGGCATGGATTCAATATTTAAAAGTTCACCTTCTTCCAACAATAAATTGTGCATCATCTGTAAAGTAATTAAATTATTGAATAATACAATGAATCAATTGTAATTATAATAACTTTCAGTATAAAAATTTATCTTACCCAATAAGGAAGGTATACTTTTCCTTCATCGGCAACGAATTCAAGAACACCAGAATGAGTTATTCTATTAGTCTTTTTGTTTGTCAACTTGAACAACATTGGGTACACAATATTCAGTCTAGTAAGAGTGTCAAGAGCGGAAGGGGGCATGATGACTGAAAAAAAGAATTGTTTACATTGAAATTATTGCAACCTCCAAAGAAAATAAATCTTGATAAATTGTTATAATTACTTTTTCCACCACGTTCAACGTCGTCACGTTCATTACCAGGCAGCATAGACACAGAGAAACATTTGTATTGGGTGTTGAAGGGCCGAGGTATCTCGGGAAACATATTAAACCCGAACTGAAAAATCAAAATCATCGTCAACATCAAATCGAAGACACGTCACTACTTACTCATGCATCTTAAACACAAATTTGTCCTTACCATTTCGCTAACGTGTGTGTATATGCACTGAAAATTTAGAAAAAAGTCCTAACGCGCACTTTCCTCGCAAAACGAAAGCTGACAAAGGCTATGATGACTGGCGTCTAAATCGGAGCAGCAGCAGCAACGCTAAAGTCAGGTTAGTATTTTAGTAAGTGCAACTTGGTTGACAATCGTGGCATATGAATATATGATGCAGTCTGGTAGGTCCAAAAACACACACAGCTTGTGAAGTTGGCGAACAGAAATTATAAATATTAATATTTTTGATCGATCTTTAATCCAATCCGTTCCTCCAGTTTTGCTGAATTAACTTCCGTAATTATTTTTATTTGCGGATTAATAGTTTAGAAGTTATTAGCAAAAGAAATATTTCATATCGGGCGCGGCGCTATATTAAATTTATATATTTAATGCATTATACTCGATGAATTTAATTATTATAAAAATACCATCTGAAAGCTCCTCTTTTGCGGATTACGTTAATCTAAAACACATATCAATTTCTTATTATAATTAGTCAATAAACAATATTTACTAATCACAGACCAAAATAGCTTGATTTCCTAGTGTTTTTTTTCTAGGGTCTTTTGTTGGCGCGAAAATAATATCTTATAAATACTTTAAAAAAATTGAATTTAACATATTATTTATATTTGCGTATTCCATATTAATTTCTCCACATTTGCGGATTAATATTATCCAAGTCTCTTCATCTTTTAACGTGACTAATAAGAAATAAAAGATAGATCTTATTCACGCTCTATTGAAATGTTCCATGGTAATAGATTCGATATTGGAGTCATCCTAAGTAATCGTATTAAAAAAATATCCAAATTTTCAAAGAAAAAACAATCATTGAAAAATACTGAACTCGGCATAGTAGTACCACAATAGCTCTAATATAGGCTTCATTAACAGACAGTTAGTATACTTACGTTACCTGCATATCAAATAATTTTTTTAAATATATATTTTAATATAAAATGGTATTATTTCTGGATATTTGATTTTGCATAAATACATAATTCAAAAGCATTATATAAAATTAGATGTAAAAAATTTAAGGTATTAGGTATAACATTTTATTGTCGTCTCCGTCCTCAGTGGTCGATAGATATTCAAGAAGAACATTGTTACTTTATCCTGATTGCTGCCCCGCGCACGAAATAGTAGGAAGATATTTCAGGGCCGGTCACCTCGTGCACGAAGATGAATATTTTGTTCGTTCTTTCTGATTTTCATGTTTAGTTGCAAAATAGCTTGCAAACCGAAAGGAATATTGTACAATATAACGTTGTATAAATATTCTTGACTATTTTAATTATTTGTCCAATAAAGTTCTGTAACACTTCCTATATTATATAGTTGTAAGCAAATGTTAACACCAGCCACTTCCCCTCTCGCCTCTTCCTTGGTTCCCTCTAAGCCTCCTCAAAATAATTACGTAAAAATGTGATTACTTATTTATACCTTTTTTTGAAGAAAATGTGAAAATCATAACTTCTCCTCGCTCCCCCTCGAGTCCCTCGACAACTTTTCACCCCCCCCCCCCCCCCAGCGCCTTCACCAGCACCCCCGTCAACCCCCTCACTTCCATAATATACATCAACTTCTCGCTAAGTTGACAAATTACTCTCTTTTTAGAATTTACTAGAATTTTGTACAGTTGTACGAGTATTTCGAAAGATCACATAACTCAGTTGCACCAATTTGTTATACACCAAGAACTTCTCGGTACGCTCGCAAATTTCCGGTTTTTTATTCGCAATTTAGAATTACATATATACTATTTCGCGAGTGGGCGTACGTAAATAACTTATATTACATATAAACTTTATTGAACTTTTTTTATTATGTAACTATATATGCCTTCTTTTATCTTTTATAAATTCATAAGAATTTTTTCAGGCATTTAAGTACCAAAAGTTGAAGCCTTATAAAATTCCATATATACTTATAGACATTCTCGTTTTTTTCGTTGTTTTTTATTCAATTTTTTATTTTCTATAATTATCTATGTTATCTGGAGTTCATTAACTCGAAACAAACACAGAATGACTGCGATAATTTAAAAAAATCTATAAATAAATATAAATAATATAAAATTTGATGTAGAAATCTGTAATTGGCTCCGATATCTCCTTGACCGCACCGCACACATCAATTAATGTTAAAACTTTGAAATTCAATATCTTCTATGTAGGTATAAGTGTAAATAGCTACAGACCGTATAGGTATAGAGTTTCTGAAAATTTTTCACTGGTGATAGATAATAATATTATGAACAACTGTATGGAATTAGTAAACAATAATTTGAAAATTAGTTTTAAAATTATCCCAACTACCGTCTCAACTCTTCTTTCCCTCTAAATCTTTCCTCCTACTACACATCCGCAACACTTTTCCCCGTCTCTGTTTTTTAGCATGGACCGCCGGAAAGGAAAGATTGTAGAGCCGCTACTTAATCGAGTCAATCCCTCTCGCTACATAAGTATACACAAGGGGAGGAGCGCGCAAAGCCAAAGCCGCGGTGTAATATCAGCTGATCTGCATTAGAGGCGCGGGCGCGCGTCTCGTCTGCGTAGAGCCGCGATTCTCGCCGTTGAGTCGTGACAGTTAAATTATAGGTATACACTTTGGTGACCCGACAAGCAGATAATCCACTCAGTTATTTTAGCTGTATAAATACGGAGCAACGTGTGCGTACGTGCGTGGCCGCCCGCGTGCGCGTGTGCTATCTAGGTTATATTTTTGTTGACAAGTTCGCATGGCTGATGGGAGTGATAGGCCGTCTCTTCGTCACGATATGATGTGCGCTACTTTGCAGAGCCGCTATACAAGTCGCGCAGCTTCATCGGTTATTTAACAACAAAATAGAGCGACGATGGATTCCGGGAAGTAGTGCGTGGCTTTGGCTCCGTGGCGAAAGGCGCGAGTCTTGTCCCCAGCCGCATATACGCACGGTATCCACGCCTGGCTCTTGCGTACAGCCGTGTGAAAATGGCTCTTTATGACAATCCTCACTGGCTTCTTTCGCATATTCGGGATAGCTTTATTTCTACCGACGATACAGGTATGTCTTCTGCGATGAATAGTCTCTCTATTTGCTATGGTAGCTCTGTTAAATGTGGTTTCTGTGATTCAAGGTATGTGCGAGATGGTTATGGTAAGGGATGATATGCCCAAGGATTTGCTTAACAGTGGGACAGTTCACGCTTATCCAGGTACTGAAGACAGTGATGAAGAGGATCTCGATGCTTTAGCTGATTCATATGACATTCAAATGGGTAAGATTTATGATTTTTTGCAAGTATTTCCATGTTTTAAGAGTATATATATATATAAATTAACTGTATTTGCATGCCCAGATATGGAGTTTAGTCATAGACAAAGAACGAATACAGCTCAACGTTTAGAAAAAATGGATCAGGAGAGAAAAAAGGCTGCAAAAATTAAGCATATTAAGTGGGAGTATAATCCAAATAATATATCTTTAGAGGAACAGCAAGAATTATTCAAAGGAAAAGAACTAAAAAGGAGTAAGGAAATCGTGAAAAAACGATCACTATTCTCAGAACAATTAGAACAATGTCCTGATCTTCCACAAAATCCTTTTGTTGAATATGCCAGGTTTGATGGCAGTGTTAGTATTGAAAACTTGTATAGATTTAATTTATTAAATCATTGTATGGTTCATAACCCACTCTTTTAATTTCAGTCACAAATTGGAGCTCCATTCAGGAGATATAGAATATTTATGTGTATGCTTCCTAAAGACCAAAGATCATATCCTTTACAACTTGTCGTTCTTGCTAATGCCAAAGTTCGAGAATTTATAGGGCTTATTTGTTATAAGTATGTTAGCGAACATCCAAATCATCATATTCAGTATGTATGACTATTGCATAAATTCCATATACTTTCTCAAAATAAAAAATCTGATAAAATAAATAAATTTTCAGAGAGGACATTAGTAAATATGGGTTATATATAACAGAAGATGATGGAGAAGTTGATTGGGATTTTCCTTGTTTAGATCCCTCGGAAGTTATTTCTAAATTTGAATTTACAACATTAGGACTTGTGGAGATGAAGCCAAGTGATCGAGCTCGACACAATACAATCAGAACCATAACAGAACGAAAAGAGGAGACTGAAAAATCCGATAAAGCAAAAGAACAGGCAGATAGAGATCTTGCAAAAATGGAAGGTCATACTAATGCTTTAGAAGCTCCTTTATATCAGTCATACAGGTATTTTATTTATTTTCCTATATTGTGTAAAAGTTATTTTTCAACTCTAATACTATTTTTTATGTATTTTTCAGAGTTCATATAATAAATAAAGTTAGAGCTAAAACTGAAGTACATTTAGGAATCTCTGGTGAAAAAATAGAAATAGATCCTGTTGTTCCTGGAAAAGGAGCTAGTAGGTTCTGGAACAGACAGCGCGCCGTTAGCTACCACATGGATAATGTTGCATGGTGTGAAGTTACAGAAAATAAAGGATCCAAAACAACTTTCACATTAGTTTACACACCTCATTCATCAATAACATTGGATGGGTTGAATGGTATTTATTGTTTTATATATTTTTTACAATCAAATTCTAAAATTTTTATAAAATTATAAAGTGGTAATTATTTCTATAGTAGCTCTGAGTCATACTCAATCTCTCAGAAGATCAGCTTCATTTAAAAATCATGACTTTGAAGCAGAATCTTCTACAGCTGAAGAAATAGTTCGAAAAGTAAATCACATACTAGAGTTAAGAAGTAGTTCTTCCAGGAAGGAATATTTAGCGCAAAAAGAACGGAAAGCTTCTAGACGAAAAAGTTTTCACATTCATAGATGACCGCTCTATCGTTTTTTATGCACTGTTATTGTTGAGTTATTAAAAAAACTTTAATTAAAAGTGATAATAGCCATTGCTAAAAGATATTAAAATATAACTTAATTATGTTTATTTAATGTTAGGATTAACTTATAAATAATTTATACAATTGTAAAATAAAAGCTGAAGTGCAAGTATGATACTTATATAACATATGTACAAAACTTTTGATAAATTAAGTATTACATGTATGTATTAGTCAACAAGATTAATAATCCGACGAACAGCATCATCTGTGTCATTTTGTAATTTCACCATTGACCTTTCACAAAAATGTTCTGCACACATATTAAAATATGTCACTTTTGTTGCCATGGTATGTAGTTTAAATACATTCTTATTAAATTGTTCATAATCAGGTTTCACTGCCAGAAAAGCTCTATCAGAATCTGACAAACAAGTAATATCTAACTTCTGCTTATGTTCCTTATTTTTGTCTCGTTTTGCTAAATCTTGTGTTCGATATTTCCTTTTTGCATATTCCTCCCTCCACTTCTTATCTTCTTCTGTTAAATTGTCAATATATTTCCTTATATTGAATACTTCCAATTCATTTTGGAATTTGAATCTCTTTGATTCCTGACTTATTTCTTCAGTTACATTAGTGTTTTCCAAGTCTGCTAAGAAATATGGTGAATTTTCATTATTCTTTCATTCGTCATAAGAAATATATTACTAATTTAGAAAAATACATTACATTATTTACAAGTTTTCTATCATTGACTCGTACAAAGTCGCAATATACCATCACCATTTTTTACATTACATTATATTTTTAAATAAAAAATATGATATATTGAAGAAGAAATATCTTACCTCGATCAGGAGGAACGATCGAATGTCTTTTGAAAACAGATGATCTTCGTTTGTTTACTTTTTTATCAGCTGAAGAATTTATGTAACTTTCAAGTGCTTGCGTCTCTAAGCCGCTCATTATTGTTATAAAAATCGTAATTTACATCGTAAACACGTGAAACATAAACAAACGCGTGACGTTGTGACGGGCAGATGACGGTTACTAAATGAATGCTTTTGAATAAGCATGTCTTTGACTCTTTGCTTGTGTTGGTGTAGTATCATTTCACCATATACAGCTATAACATACTATGTCTAGATACTACACCAGTGCACAAATGAATTACAGATGGCGGTACTAGGTGAATAGAGCCTTGCCGGCTGCCCAGTGCCCCCTGCCCCGATATAAGGACATAAGGTAGTCCTCTGCAATCGAGTATGTGGGATTAAATAATTTTTACGAAAAACATTTTCAATGAATGTCATTAAATAAATACATTACAACATTTTTTTATACACCTTTAGTTGCAATTGATTTTTTGCATCAAGCAAAATACGCCAATACTATTCACCATTATCGTGTAGTTTAGCATTGCAAGCGTGGCCTAATATTCATATATATATATATATACCGCCACACAGTGAATGCTTATTGTGCGCCGAAAACCGACATACAGTGTGTCTCGAGTTCTCGATCTTTCTCTATGTAATATAGACACCCTGTACGTGACGAATTCTGGGAAGCTAGAAGTACTCGGAGTATAGGAAGTCTCTGCGGTATATATTCGAGAAAATTCTCACTTGTATGGTTGTGTACTGCAGTAACTCCGAAAGCATACCCGGTGAAAATTTCGCGGCAGTCACGCAGTCCACAGAGCGCACACGACGTGTTGTTGATATCTAAGAGCTCGAATAAACGAAAGCTCTCATTGTTAAATTCGTTGTTGAAAGGACAGAATAAAGTAAATTTGTTCTTTGTTTCCACGCACAGCTAACAAAGGAAGCCTAAGAAATAAAGGTTATATACAAAATATATTTCGTTTGCTGTTTATCACGAGCATAAAGAAAAACGTGTGGAAAAATGGCAACTAAACTTAATGAGGTGAGTACCTACTACTTTTTCATACGTTTTCTTGCGTGGTAAGTATATGATTAGTTTTCATTATGTCGTGGCACTGCTTTAAGGAAAGAAAAGTCTTTTAAATTTTGTTGTCAATGTTTACTCCAAATTAATAAATCATTTATCTCTTTACTATTCCTCTTTTTTGTAAAATTAAAATATGAAAAAAGATAAAAGTATAAAATGTAGTGTAACAACTTGCAGAAGGAAGTTTGCATTTCATTTATATGAATTTAATATTTTTATAAATTTGTGAGATGATTTGTTGACAAAAAAAAAAAAAAACTTTTTATAACACTTATTTAATAATATTTTTTATGGTTGCAGCTTAAGTTGGATATCGATGACATGAATAATTTACTTGAACACGCATCCCGTCAAAAATCCAAAGATATTCTGATGCTTGAAATAAGAAGACTTCAAACTGAAATGATAAATCTTGAGAAGAAACTGAGTACAAATGAAGAAACTTGTGTGCCAAAAGCTACCTCAAATACAACAATTAAATGTTACACTGTTAAGCTCAATAATTACGCATGGGATCAAACAAATGAGTTTATTAAATTATATGTTACATTGATTAATGTTCAATCGCTTCCAAAAGAAGCAGTAATTTGTAATTTTAAGGAAAGATCAATTGTTTTACATGTTCAAGGATTGGAAAATAAAAATTATGAGCTTCCCATTAATAATTTATGCGAGGATATTGATCCAACAAAAAGTTATGTCAAAGTAAAAACAGATATGATCATAATCTATTTATCAAAGAAAGCAAAGAGAAGTTGGTCTTGCGTGACAAGTGTTGAAAAAAGATTAAAAGATACGAAAGATTCTAGTCTCCCAAATGTAGGAGACAATGATGACCCAAATGCAACTTTGATGAATATGATGAAGAAAATGTATCAAGATGGTGACGATGAAATGAAGAAAATGATTGCAAAGGCTTGGACTGAAGGTCAAGATAAGAAAGCTGGTAACTTACCAAAATTTGATAACATGTAAAGTATTATTGATGACATATTTATTAGTTCTAAGAACCCAAAATAAATGCATTTGTTAATTTTAAGATGTCTATGTAAATTATGTAAAAAATATACCTTTTTTTTCAAATACAATGTAATTTTTATTCAATACAACTTTAGATAATACATGTTTATTTTTCGTGCAAAAACTGTTATTTTACTTAATTACTGTTACATATAATGAAAAGTTTATAAACTTACATTCTTGATTTTTTATAATTGACTACAATAAATTAGAATAAAAAATACACATAAGTGGAATGTTTACATTAAAAAAGCTTGGCACTCTGAAACATATTCTCTTGCATACTGATAAAAACACAACTTTATACAATGGCATTTCAACTTATAATAATTAATGACATCAAAAATTCCATAAAAAAGCAACTGTTTAACAATGACTGTATAAAGCTGTACATACATGACGTAACTCACTGGTTGTGGTAATCTCACTTTAATATGTTTACACGATTCAAATTCTTATGTAATCATAAAAATAATTTTTTTAAACTATTGGTAATATGATTCTTGGTTCATTTCATCTTTGGTTTTCTTTAACAAATGTTAATCACATTTTCAAGAAAAATTTACATTGAAATTACACGTGTAGAAATCTTTGCTGTAGTGAAAATAACAAGAAACTGGAAATTCTACAGTTCCAAAATTATTTCACATTGTCTTTAATGTACAATTAATATTGTTGCATTTATACAGTAAGCATTATGATTTGTGCAAATATAATATGTATATTAAGCTTCATCATAATCGTTCACAGTTATTGGCTACCTGTGCTCTGTACATAGAGTGCATTTTTTAGTTTCGCATTAGAATAATATAACAATGTAAAAGATTCAACCATCCCTTTAGTTTTTTTCAATTATGTTGTATGTAATTGCTCAGGTTCATGCAGGTAACGATAACTTTAGAGAAATATTTATGCTTGCATAAGTTATTAAATATTTATTTTTAAAATGTCAATTTAATAATTTGTATAAAATTTTGTTCCAAATTATAAGAAACTTTAATATGTGTATGGTAGATTCATTTCCATTCAAATATAAGAAATTTCATTTTAAAATATTTTATATTGAAAAAATGAAATGGTATATTAAAAAAATTCGATGTAAAATAAGGCACTCTTATTTAATAATTATATTAAAAAATATATTCATTACTGAACTTCATTGTTAGAGTAATTAGCCTTAAATTACTAAGTCATTTTACTTAAAAACAAAATAATTAACAGTGAATTTTGATTCAAGTTTGTAATATAACATTACAAAGTTGAAGTTCTTAATAAACTGTTACAAAATTATTAGTTAACAAATCATTCCTGAAGTCATTTTGGAAAAAACTGTGCATGTTATGTTATTAAGATAAGTTTAGTGCATTGAGAAACATTTAATAAGTACATTATTTGTCATCAATTGTATAAGACAAAAGATTTACAATGTTAATAGAATTATTTATTTTTTGTCAAATTTAGAATTTTTAAATTATCATTTTTAAGAAATGAATTTTCTAAAAATTAACAAATTGCCTAGTAAAATAATAAAAAGTACATTTAAAATTACATCAGACTTTTCAAATAAATTTTTAATTAAAACAAGTACATACTTTTTATAAAAAATTTGCTAAAATATTATTTTTTATTATACAATTAAAAAAATGTTGTTAAATAATTTAAATGTATGACTTGGAAAAAAGTTTAATTTTATAAAAGAAGTAAACCCTAAGAAAATTGACTGAATTAAAAAATATTTATTATTGATTTAATGTATCGTTACCAGCAACCTCAATCTATTGTACGAGTTTCTTATTCTACCGCACTTCTTGTTTCTGAGATACTAATGACGATTGTATCTCCCGATTTGTCTGTTGAAATACTTCAGACATCAATGCTTTCGTTTTTTCCATTAAATCAGGAACATCCTTAACATCTAATCCTTCAGTTGAGATCGGCGGCAATACGGTGAGAATCACACGTCCTAAAAAACCAAAAATTCAGATTTACAATTTTTGAAAGCCGTAATATTGTATCAATTATATTCTTTTATACCTGCATCCAAGCGCTTTTCCGACTTCGACATAAAATAATAAGAAGAATATACTACTGGTAATATTGGTAATTGAGCATTTATGGCAACATGGAAAGCACCCTTTTTAAAAGGATGAATTTCCCCAGTATTACGTCTCGTGCCTTCCGGATAAATCCATAGTTTTATCTAGTGAAGAAATACGAAAATTAGAAAATTCAATTTGCATAGTAAATAGAAAAAAAATGAGTAAAATAGCCTTTTAAAAAAATTACCATAAAATTTAGAGGCATAAGTAGATAAGATTTTTTTTTAACTCCAGAATCACAGTTTTGTCAGATATTAGATACATATTAATAACATGGGTACCATAATTTACTTAGATTTGATATATTATTGACATAAAACCATCATTATAAGATTATATATTTTAGATTGGAATTTATTTAAATTTTATATTTTTGAAAAACAAAATAATAATAAAAATAATTTGTAAAAAAGTAAATTATTTTTTATTTTTATAAAATGTACATTATTACATCAGATTACTTTAAAATAAAAGCACTAAACATATTTTTAAGGTACTTGTATAGCTTTGATAAGACTTATCAATACCAGAAAAAATTTAACTCATAAGTGAATATAATAAAATTATCTAAACTTAGTTTTTGATAATTTAATACCTCTGAATGCCACTATTGAATCATAAATATTATTAACATAAAATTTATTCTACCTAAGCAATAAAAACACTTGTTATTGTCAAAGCGATCTATACTGTTAATTATTCAGAATAATCAAATAGTTTAATCACATAATCAGTCTGAAAAATGTTATCAAGTTGTTTAAAAACAAGAAAATACTGAACTCTTAAAAAATTATTTTAGTTTGCTGATTTTCTCATGAATAATCTAAATGTCTTATTTTATGTATACTAAAGTTGAAACTTGATTGCATTTTTTTATGATACTGCAACTTAATTTCTGCAATTTTAGTCTAATCAGTATTAGAAAAAAAAACATTCAAGATTATGAGCTTATTGCAAATTTTGTTTCAATTTGAATGTTTAAAATTTAATTAGGCAAAGGATGTAAAAGTTGTTCAATAGTACATTACGATACTAGTGGCATAAGTCGCACTTTACGGCACGGCGTGTATAAGCGCCCGAGC
>JAPYZO010005889.1:0-18125 GCA_030522905.1 Torymus flavipes | reverse complement strand
TAAAATACAACTTTAAATCGTATAGGCCGTAAAGTACATACTTTACGGAAACTTATGACGAAAAATAATGTTCGCTCGATAGTCGTTGAATTTTACCGACTGAAAACTACTATTATGTCATTTATAGAAGTTAAAAAAGTAAATAATAATAATTAAGCATTTATGGCATAATTAACATTTAAATTTAGTCTAATGTAAATAAAATGAAGTTTTTTTACACATAGTATTATCAAATCAAATTATTTTTTATCTTAAGGTTGTATTAATAATAAATCCACCTTCCATAATTTACTATGAACTCCTTTTTACTTATTTTTAACTTGACAACTTTATTAAAGTACATCAGACATACAGTATGCCCACCGGCTGAAAACCACCTTTTGCATGAAAATTAATATAATAACTAATAGTTTTAATAAGTAATGTATGGCTTTCATATAATACTAAAATGTTTTGTAGGCTGGGAAAAATTTTTAAAGTAAAATTTAGAATTTTTTAAGCATAAATATTTTTGATTAAACGAAAGCCACTTTGACTTTCCATGGAAAGTTTTAATTTTCATCCGATTTTAATGGCACCGAGCTCATAGCCTTTCTGGTACAATTCAGGTAGCAATATTGGAAGAATCATTGAGAAATTACTACAGAGTGAAGTAGGACATACTATTGTTTACAATATTACATATCACATTACATGCGACATAATATAAATTAATGTACTTCATGTTTTACTCTTTAATAATTTTATCAATACTATTTTTTTTTTTTTTTTTTTTTTTTTCGAAACCTAGTAACCTATTGCACCCACGAATCAAATCACGAATAAAATGATCTCACAACAAATCCATCATTTTTTTAAGATAGGAATTTTCCGGTAACCCCTACTTGAAATTGCATAAGACAACGAGCCCTACCCCATTAAAATCGGATAGTAACTAAAAAATTTTATAGAAATGCAATACCTATTATGCTTGAAAAACTCCAAATTTTATATTAAAAATTTGTTCTACCCTAACAAATATTATAATATTATATCAAAAGCATATATAATTTATTAGAACTATATATTACACTCAAAATCGAAAATCAGAAATTTTTTGAAAGTCGTTCTTACCCTAGAAAATGATCATTAAAAAAGTATTCTATATAATCTATTGCTCAAATATTATATTACAAGTGATCTATCTAAAAGTAGGTTGCTTTAAGTAACAGAAAAAAAATTTCAAATATAAATTGTTTACTTTTTCTTTCATTTTTTATTCGATTTTGTTGTTTAAAGCGCCATTTTGAATCTCAAATGTTCCTCGACAAATTCACCGCACAAAATTTCGAACAAATCATTTTACACAAAGTTACAGCTATTGCTAAGTTTTTGTAATTTTTTTTTTTTCAAACAAATTTCTCTAACTTTGTGTAAAATGATTTGTTCACAATTTTATGCGGTGAATTTATTGAGAAACGTTTGAAAAACCAAATAACGTTTTGAATAAAAAAACAAAAATAATTCATAATTTTTTGTGATATTTTTCCGTATTTAGCGACTTTTATTACATACTTTATATTTGATAAATTTTTTCTGTGACTTAAAGCAACCTACTCTTGGATTTTACTATCACTTGCAATATAATATTTGAGCAATAGATTATATAGAACTATCTTAAGGATCTCGACTTTTAAATAAGTATCAAATGTCTTAATATATTTTTAATTTCATTCAAAATAGAACAGCATCTTCAAATTTTATTCGATTTTTATTTTTTGGTCTTATATACTTATTATTCAGAGAAGAGATCATAATATATCGCAGAACTCGGAATAGTACTTTTCGATACTAGTGCGATAAATATTAATTTGCAGGAGTGTGAGGGTGTCACCCGAGCGAAGGCAAATTTCCCGTGCACGATAGACCTACTTTGGGCACATGTTGCGTTTATTATTTCGTATAACTGGGCGCGTGACACTCGACATTAGGTGCCTATTGAGCATACGTACAGTGTATGTGTGTACACACACACGCGATTAAGTTTGTAAACCCAATTTTAGATATCTGTTTAGTATATGTAAGTTACCCGATTTTTTACTAGTAAAGTAACGTGTATACGCATTCGTGACAAAAATATTTATTTTGTTTCAAATAATTAAACATTTTCAAAAGTAGAATCAACTTGAAAAGTTAGCTCTTTTTGGGAAACCTAAGTCAAGTAATTCTCCTAAGTGAAGACATTTTTCATTTCTGAGTTCCGCGATCTGTTAGAAATTTTTCTGTGAACAATATAAGACCAACAAAATAAAAATCCGATAAAATTTGAAGATGCGGCACTATTTTGAATGAAATTAAAAACCTACTATTAAGACATATGATCTTTAAAACTCGGAATACTTCGGAAATTTTCATCCGATTTTTTGTTTTGAGGGCTTCAATTATTTATCAAATGTATCTTCATAATAACTTATGAAATAAAAAGTAATAAATAAGGTTTGATAATTAATTATTGACAATCTTTAGTAATATTGAGTTGCAACTTGGATCGTATAAATACAAGAAAGTGTGCACGCACAGTAGACTTGAGTTTTACTAGTTGAATAAACAAATTATTTTATATTTCAGCTCTTGGTGTGTACTTTGAGTCTCAATGTATTCCATCACCTTTAGCATGGTATGCTCATCAGCTGCCAGCTTGGTACCTCCGACTAAATACAGTTTTAGCTAATGTTGTTGAACTTGCAATACCGTTTCTATTCTTTTTCCCAATGAGAAATGTTAGAATTGTAGCTTTTCAGATACTGGTATGTATATATAAAATATATAATTAAACTGAAAAATATAATTTCAATTGTACGAAAATATAACATATAAATAATAGTACATTAATAATAGTACATTATGATATGTTTGACCTTAGTAACACTTTTTTGCACGGCGTGAAGTTAGGACTTCACGCCGTGCAGAGTGGCCCTTAGGTCACACGTATCGTATAAAATGTTATAGCACTGCCTACCTAAGCCCGCTGTCACGCCTATCCGTGCCCTACATAATCCTTTTTTGCACCGGGTTAGCGCACGAGCCTAGCGAATTCGATAAACATGGTGCAAAAAGTACTACTTGGGTCACGGATAGGCGTGACCTACGTGCGGGCTTAGGTCACAGTGCTATAAACTATATAAGCTTGCAGTAAATTAGATAAAATAAAATGTTGATGCATATAATTTGATTATCTAATTACTATAATATAGTTTTCAACTAACAAAGCCATCATTGATAGATAATTGATCTATTATAATTTGATAAATAGTTTACATTTGTAACATTAGTAATTCAAAACCAGTAATTAACTTATTTAAAAAATGTTTCAGTTATTCCTTCAATGTCACATAGTTTTGACAGGAAACTACAACTTCTTTAATTTATTAACAGTATGCTTAAGTATAGCATTGTTAGATGACGAATTCTTCTACAGCAAAAAGAATAAGCCTGGAAAGTCTAAAATTTGGGATTACTTATCTAAATTAACTTGCATTGCAGTATACGCCGGAATTCTTTATGGTACTTATGTGTACTATAATTTAAGATTAACAGAGGATTGGACTATTTCTGCAAAAATAGGTAAAATTTTGGTGATACTCTCATTTAAATGGTAAAACACTTGTAATTCTACATTTCTGAAAGAATATATTTTTAATAGGTTTCACAAAGGATCAATTTGACTACGTGATCGCGCGTATTACCCCTATTTCTGTTTACATAGCTCTCATGTCTCTTGGTTTAACTGTAGCCAATGCAGTAGCTAGTTCAATTATGAATGTAAAAGGAACTCAAAAGAAGTTTACTGCTACGCTTGTAACATTACTCTATACAGGAATTGTAGCCTCTCTGTTTGCTATCAGTGTAGTAAGCAAACTTTTTATTCCAATTATAAATATTTCATTGATCAGTTAATTTATAGTATATTTTCATTTTGATAGGTTCCTTATTCAGTTTCTTTGTATCCAAAACTTAACTCGACTCTCCCACCTCAACTAAAGCAAATACATAATAAAGTAGAGCATCTTCATTTAATAAATAGCTATGGATTATTCAGAAGAATGACAGGAGCTGATGGAAGGCCAGAAATAATAATTGAAGGCAGTAACAATATTGAAGGACCATGGAAAGAATATCAGTTTTTGTATAAACCTGGAAATGTTAATAATTCATTACCAATTGTTGGTAAGTTATTAATTGTATTGCTTTTTTAAATATTTTTTCCTGAGCGCACAAAATTCTTTACACATAGTGTTATAATCAATTTGTGTTTTGTGTAATTTATTACTTATTTTCGGGCTGATTTTAGAGTTGTATATACCACATAATTACATCTAATAATTTAAAAAGTTAGTTATAAGTAATAATATATTTTTTAATAGTTCCCCATCAACCACGTCTTGATTGGCAAATGTGGTTTGCATCCCTTGGAACTTATCATCAGAACCCTTGGTTGATGTCTTTGGCCTACAGACTTTTACACGGCCAACCAGAAGTCTTAGCTCTAATGAACAATGCTGAAAATCCTTTCCGCGATAATCCACCAAAGTATGTTAGAGCTAGTCTTTACCATTATCGATTTACACAGCCTATCAGCAAGTAAGTTTATTTTTGTAAAATTTATTTATTTCTAATATATTTAATTAACAAATAGGAAAAGTATTATTTTTGAATTAGAGAAATTATTCAAGCAATTTTCATCAAATAGTTTTTGAAACATTTCTATAAGAAAATATTCTATAAGAAACATTTACATCCATACACAATAAACTAAATTTGTAATAATTTCATCATAAATTTTAAGAAAAGTTCTACTCTAAACAGTAACAGCAATTTTTTTTGTTAATATTTAAAATAAATTTAAATAGTTGAGTTATTAACATTATATTTACCTAAATTATATCACGATAAATTTTTGTTAAATTTATTTTTAGACAATCTTTGACTTCATGGTGGACTAGAGAAAGAGCGAATGATTACTTCCCAGTTTTCAGTCGTGATCATCCACCTCTTATTGAATACTTATCGAAAATGAAAATTATTCAAGATAAAGACTATCCTAAAGTGACAAACAGTACATTCAAATCAATATTAGATTTTATTAGATCACTTGTGAGTAAGGTTGAAGCGACTCTTCTGGTATGGGGCGTTATCACTGCTGGATGTGCAATAATGATGACAGGCTAATAAATATGCATTGCAAAAAAAGGAATGAAAAAATGAATAAACATTGATTTGTATGTAAAAAGTGAGAAATACTTTTTTTTTTTTTTATAGATCTGTGAGTATTTTTTCCCAACAAAGTGAACACTATTGTTTTAACAACGTTCATAGAATTATACCATCCATTAATTAGATTTTGTGCTATGGACTTCAATTGTATAATTAGTTTCTTTTGAATCATGCACAGTGAAATTTTGTGTGACTATTTTTAAGAAGCATTCGTAAAATGCCTTCCAAAAACTTGGTTAAAACGTGTGATTGTGTATCGTCTGTAGTTCATACTTTTGTAGTAGACAAGATTTTCTATAGTGCTCTCTTTAAACTATATTCTATTTTTATAGACTTTTTTTTATGTATCATCCATGAGTTAACTAAATTAAAATTATAAATAAGATATTTGAATAATTTTTATGAAGATCTTGTAGATTAATAAAGAAATTGTCTAACTTTTGAAGACATTTGTTTCACATCAACATACGTATTCATGTTGTATTATAGACAGCACAATTCTTATATAGAAATAAAGTTGAAACATATTTAAGTAATATTTGTTAAAACAAATTAAGTCATGTTAAAGTACAAACTTTGTGACTAAAATAATTCTTGTTCAAAAACTTTTTGACCAAATTATACTATGCTTAATTTTAAGGAAGTTTTTCAAAGTTCTTTTTTGTAAAATACTATTTAAGATAAATGTGTATCTTTCTGTAACTTAAAATAATAAAGCTATATGCTGAAAAATCGTACATAATGCATTTAGGATGATGTTGATTACAAAAAATAAATTTCTTAACAGAAATGTATTGTTTCTTTTATTATTTATCCTTATATCTTAAAAAAATAAAAAAATCTAAATTAATACGATTAAGTAACTTTTTATAGAAAAATGTAAAAGATCTTTATTGATTTTATTATATATATTATAAACATTTTAATAAATCTTAAGAATAAATAACTTAAAATAAACTGTAATTTATGAATAAATTAAAACAATATTTAAAATCAGCTTTACTTCGATGCTTTTACGTATTCCTTATTAACAACTTTTATGATGCTTTTTGGACGTTTTCTTTTAACATTTTTCTTTTTATGCTTTTCAAGCGCAGGTAAAAATGCACTTTCATCAATGACATCCGGTGGTATAATTCTCGACAAACCAGTAGGTACATGAAACAATTGCTGATAACGTCTTTTAAACACATCCAAAGCTTGACGACCTGTTGAAGTCAATCGGCAATTTAAATTTGGTTTTGAATTCGTAGAACAATTCCCAGACATCATTAATAACTCTTGATAAGCTTGCAATGTTGTTCTACTTGGCTCTATTATAGATATAGGACAACTTTCTACCATATGTTTTTCTTTGGATGAGTTATCTGAAACCATCCTATTCGACTCCCAGTCATAGTTCATTTGTTGACTACGAGTAGCAGACCCCATAATACCCTATAAAGTACAAAAACTAATTATTACATACGTTAATGATATTTTTAAGTCTACGTGAAATCAGAAAAAATTTTAATATTTTATTAATGTTATTAATTTTACATTATTTACTATAATAAATTTTTTTTTACTAATGGTAATTTGATCTTTATTGGATTTATGTAAAAGTTTTTAAATATGTATTTAAATAGTACTTACACTATATGAGTTTTATAATTAAAAACATTTACAACAATTGAAAAGAGCTATTTTATTAAATTTTTCTTATTTTGACAATTAAAATAAAAAATTAATTTTACTATTTCCAATGAAACAATTATCATGCACTACATAAAACATAAATTAATTAAAAATTGCCTTACATTTATTTCGTCATCACATTTTTCTGAATTACCAAAGAAAGCAGCAAATGGTTTACATTTGATAGAGTAGCTTCTTTCTGATCTTCTTAATGTTGTTTCAGCAATTATAAGTTTTTTTAGTTTTTCAAATTCATATTCAATGTCATCCCCAAGATATTCTGTCACATATTTATTTGGTTCTAATACCATAGTCAATTCCATTTGATGAAGTTCGTTATTTTTAAGAACATAATCAATACCAGTAGTCTTTTTTAATTTATATTTTGGAATACAAAAATTAAATGGTAAAGGAGGTATAAATCTTTCTTCTTCTGGCACTACTTCTTGTAGACCAAACATTTTCTCTCTAATTAATTCAACGTCTTCTGTACTATGTATTTTTCGCTCCTCTATGTAACTTTGCAAAGATACTAGTAACTGTTGATTAATTTCATTTAAGTTACAATCATCAAAGTCTAAATTTGGTATATTTAAATTAGCATTTAATTTTAATAAAACATGATAAAGTTTTTTGGTATCTTCTTTCAAATCATCAGGATTATATGTCTTCCTCTTTCTTTGTGCAATCTTAAGACTTCTTTGTTCATCTCTTTTAAAATAATTTATGAGCTGGTCATCAATTTTTAAATGTTTTACAAATATTTCTTTGTTTTCACGAGACCAAGGAGTATTAGTAGTATATGTCACTGTAGTATGGCTTAGTACATATTCATCGACATTTTCATCTCTGTTAATACTTGTAAAAGGAATACCTCTTGATTGGTAACGCATTAGGCATGAGAAACGCTGCCGGGCTTGAGTTCTTGAAATACCTGGCATGCGTTCAGAAATTTTAGCCCACTGCTGTCCATACTGCTTCTGAAGTTCCAAAAGCGCTGTATCTGTTTCTATTGTCCAAACTTGTCTTGGCCTACTTTGCCTACTTGATAAAGTTTGAAAATGTTCCTTTAATTGAATATTTGTTCTATTAGGCAATACTAAAGCAGATATTTTACTGAAATTTGGACCATATTTCATTACTGCATCTACTAATTTCTTATCTTCCTCTTCTGAAAATCTTCCTTTTTTTAAATGAGGTGCTAAACTGAATGTCCAGCGGAAGTATACCTGTAATACGTAAATTCATGTCATTGTTTTAATTTATAAACATATTATTGCTTTAATTTTTTATATAAATTGCACCAAAAACATTTTATGTTAATAATAATTTTGGAAATTTAAAAAATCATAAGTGCATTTACACAAATATTATATTATATATTATATTATAAACGATTCTTATTAAATATATTAATAAGATTGATTCATTTTCAAAAACTATAGTTAATTAAATGAAAAAAAAGTAACATAATTATTATATTTATTCATAAATACCTGCTGCTTTGTCCAATTATTCATACAACTTGCAATATATCCCCATGGTATATAATCTCCAATTTTAAGTTTTGATACAAGATAAAGAAGTGTTTCATCATCTAGAGGTGTCCATGATTGACCCTTCATAAGATTTTTCCAATTATTTGTATTATACCTAACAAAACATTGATAGCCACTACGTTTTGTATTTAAGGCTTTGGCAATAGCATCCCAGTCTTCAAATTCATATTCTTCTACTATACGAGTTAAATTTCTGTCTTCTTTAGGAGTCCATTTTTGTTTATTAATATCAGGATGTAAAAAAATATTCCACATAACTTCACACTCTTCTGCAGTGTGTTTATTATCAGGGATGTTATTAGCAATTTTTAACCAATCAAATTTCATAGTTCCTAATGTTCCAATAGCTTCCCTAACATAATCAGGTAATTGGCTTGCTTTAGTGATATTATTATCTATACATACTTCATCAGGGTGACTTTTTGTTAATAAAGTTAAAGTCACTTCATATCTTATAGCTTTTAACAAATTATTCTTATCAATTTGATTCCAACGATGTATTCGCTGTAGTTCAGCCAACCGTAATTCACCATTTCGTATTTTAATTTCAGTATCTTCATTTCTTTTGGCTGTGAAAAAATTTTTATCCTTAAAATAAGGCATGCCAGCATTAAAGCTTACTATCTTAGCCTGCCAAGAGTTTGCGTGCTTAGAAATCTGTTCATCAACTAAACGTAGTTTTCCTGCACATTCTTCAAGGAGGACATTTACTTTTTCACGAGCTGACACAATTGATTCAATTAACTTTTTATTTAATTCGAATAGATCTTGTAAATTATGACATTTATAGTCCTCATAAGCATTTTGTTGATCAACATTATCAATATTATCATCATTGTCATCATCATCAGCATCCTCATCGTCATCATCATCATCATTATCATTGCTATCATCGTTTTCATCATCATCATTGTTATTATCAATTTCCATCAAACTGCTGATATCATTCTCAAATTTTGTTTTAAATTCTGGTAATATACCAATGTTACACTTAGATGAATTATATTCATTATCGTTTAAAATTTGTTTTTGATCCAGAGCATCCTCTAAAGCTTGAATTTCATCTAAAAGATCTTGATTATCTTCGTCGTCACTCATTTTAAAGTCAAATTTGTTTCCTGTATAGGAATAATTATTTCTAAAAGAATAAAACAAGTTTATTTTACAATTTATGCAATTACTACAACTAAATATTAGTATCAATAGAAAATTAGGCAAAACTTTTTCTTAGTCATGTTATTATAGTATCATTGTAAAAAATAAAAACTAGGAAGAAGCAATTGTTAAAGTAATATACAAAAGGAAAGATTAGATATTTTATGGCTTTAACTTTATAATTATATATACGACTAAATAAAAGATGACAAAAAATACAACTTTTAAAATAGATAATTGATAATTGATAGTACATGATTCTGTCTCAATTATTTATATTTAATGCATAAAATTCATTGGTCATAACATAATGGATTTATTAAAGTTGTAGTTAAAGAATAATCTAATAACTTTAAGTTAAGACAAAACAATTTCTTAAAATATCTTAAAATAAATTTTAACTTAAGGAATTGATCTTATCTGAATAAAAATAATCTTACATAACTTTTAAATCAATCTTTATCACAAAATGTACGAAAATTAAGAGAAATCTAATTTCTTTATACAGACTTTATTTCAAAATGCTAAAAATTATCAGTTGATTTCGTTATAGAATAGAATGAAAAATTTTGATCGTATATTAATAGCATAACACATAACCTGACTAAATTGTTATTCAACCAGAAGATTCCGGTTTCTTATGGGTATGTCGACTACAATTTACACGCCTTACCTAAATTTTGAAGAAAACTTATCACTTGAACCTATCTAAAGAGGATAAAGAAAAATTGACCTCACATTATTCAGTTCTGTTTTCAATGTTTTCATCGTTTTCATAACAATGCACACACACTCACGAAAATCAAATAAGAGTATACACGTATGTACAGTCAGCGGCGTTTCATATATACTTATGTACTTCTGATTTTGACAATCCGTGTTGAGAGTTCCGAGTATATACAAAGTGACGCCACTCGCCACCATTCTTAATCTTACTTCCGATTGGCTAACATGTGACTACCGCCAATTTCTATGAATTTTAAACAGTAATATGTAATTGTATAAGAAACAAGTCTCGTTCCCACAAAGTATAAGAAACAAATGAATAATATAATATATTAGGTAAAAGTAATAAATTTCACAAATAAGTTCATTTTCTAATTTAATTTTAATAAAAAATTGTTTAATAAAAATAATCTAATCTATTTAAAAAAAAAAATTAATTTTTTTCGAATCAAATGGAAATATTGGAAATATTAAGTAAGAAATTTTTACCTCAAATGAGAGCAATGTAAATGACTTTTGACTTTACAACGTATACTGCCTCTAGCGGCTTTTGGCTATATCGTCGAGCGAAGGTCAATTAGGTCGTGCTTGCTTGAGTCACCTGTTTTCCTTATGCCGTGGCGGTGGCAGCTGCAACAGTTAGTACCGATACTCCAACTGACCGACCGACCGCCGCGCTACCACTTGAGCGCCAGTGAATAATACAATAGGCGTGTTTATTGTAGGCGTTGCCGCGTTGCTCCCACGACTCCGTTCAATTTTTTTTTCAGTTTTTTTATTTAAATTTTTGCATTTATCAACGATGTCCTGCAAACAAATTTTGGTGCAACTCAGCATCGTTTTGCTGTTGGTCTGCTTTATTAGAGAAGGTAAGCAGTTAGCCCGCTTTAACGTAATGCAATAGGCAATACAATGTTAATGGATTATTCGAAAATATTTATCAATCCTTTCATACTAAACTTTAAGTTTAAAGTTAAAAATTTACTGTATGAAGAAGAGCACAAGTATATGAGTGACTCATTAAAACGTAATTCCACAAATAGTTAAGGCTAACATGAATTCTATAGAAGTTCTTTTCCTAACCACAAAAATAATTTATTACAGGAGTTGCTATAAAGTGCTGGGTGTGCAGATCCGACTCTGATCCAAAATGTGCTGATCCTTTCGACAACTCAACAGTTCCAATTACTGATTGTAGTCAAGAAAGAGAATTAGAACATTTACCTGGTGTACGACCAACAATGTGTAGAAAAATTCGTCAAAAAGGTATATTATAGAGCGTTAATTTCACTATAATTTTGTCAATTCAGCAATAAAACTTTTTTTGTTAATGTTGAAAAGAAAAAAAGAATTGAAACAATTCTAGTATTTTATTAAAAAAAATCATTTTATATTAATGTATCAGTAAAGGTTTCTAATAGAAACTCGCTTTTACAACTTTTGGCATTCTGCTATAAGTTTTAATAAAGTTTGAGTAACTAATTTTTTATTTAATGTTTATAGTTAATGGAGAATGGCGATACTTCCGTAGTTGTGCTTACATGGGTGAGCCTGGAATCTTAGGAGATGAGAGATTTTGTCTGATGAGAACAGGTACATACAATATTTTTATGGAATACTGCACATGCAATAGCAAAGATGGATGTAACAGTGCTCCAGGACTTCATCGCAGCACTGCTCTTTTATTTGGTGGAATCATAACTTTTACCATTACTTGGTTCTTAAGAACTTGAAATCTTCAGTGAAAACTTTTACAACATCTAAAATGAAAGAAAGGTAATTGTAACAACTAGTTGCTATTACTAACTGAAAAATTTAGTCACAATTTTTAGTTGTGAAAATAGAATATAATTATTTTTCAAAAATGTTTCAATGATTGAAACACAGTGTGCCTCATTAGAATAATAATTTTATAATATGACCAATTTTTTAAATGCACAAATATCTTAAATCTTTTTGAAATATGTTTACTAATAATAGTTTACTGTAGTACAAACTCTAAAGTATGTATCAATAACGTATGCTAACAAGGAGAACATTTTTAGCAAGTCTACAGAACAAGGATCTTGATTAGAATTTAAATGCTAATTGACTTTCTCAACATTCATGTTAATAATTATTATAAATATTATAAATAATGTTCCTTCTTTCATGATACATGGTAAAATAAAGTATTTTCTTATGCATCGAATATTAAAAGATATAACTATAATAAATTTCTTTTAAGAGTTATTTGATTAAAAATATAAATTGCGCGATTTTCATAAAATAAATAAACCGGTGAGATAATATTACTGATAGTAATAATTTATTTTAAATTAATTTTCTCGATAATTCCATTAAATTATCAAAACTTTAATTAAGATCTTTGTTCTATAAGATTGTGGTTCTCTTTGAAAACATGTAGACAAGAAGACTGCTGATACCGTCCAGATTAATTTAGATTAGAATAAGTCTTTCTGTAAACAATATATGTATTTTTATACAAACAATGTTAAAGTTACAAGGCACCATTACCAAATGAAATTTTTTAATTCTGTACATAAATAATTTTACATGAATCTCAATGTAAGAGAATTATGACTTTTATAGTAATTTTTATAAGGATTTTATACAATAAATAAACCATTATTTTATTCATATAAATGACCCTTTTATATAATTTTCCACAACATATAAATATTACGAGTTGACAAAATACATTTTACAGGTTTTATATGCGAAATGTGAAGTTTTATATAGTTAAAAACAAGGTGTTTATTAGTTAGTTGTAACTTATCTTTAATTAGCTTATGATGAATAAACATAGAACGCCATTGAAAATGAATTATAGTATTGATTTTGAAACACAGTCATTGAAATATTGTTATGCTTCTTTTAAAAGGTTATCTTATTATTTATGTTACAACAACTTAAAGAAGTATCTTAAAAAATCATAGATGTAAAAAAATAAAATATACATATAGGCTTGAAAACAGAAATTAACAGACCATGGTGCAAGATTCTAAAAGACATCTCAAAAACATGTAAATTCACCACTGATAAATTTTTTAGAAGACCTTACATTTATACTTTCTACATTTGTACACGAACTAATTGTGTAAATACTTAAACAATATACTTATATGTAATCCAGTATTTTCAGTTCTGCGGTATAATTACCTACAATATACATCGTCACGTAAATTTACATTGCTTAAGAAATAATGGACGGTTATAAGTTTCTTATGAATCTTGACTTAAAGAAAAAGTACAGAAAGATGCTTATTTACTTTTGTTATGAAAGTATAACGTAATATTAGTCATACAAAAACATCTTTCTATTAGAGAAAGCAACAAAGATTCAAAAAGATTCGTCTTTATAAAATATGCAGCGCAAACGATACTAGTCTTTTTATTCAAAAAGCTGCCATTTGACGATCGACTGTCCTGGTTTCGCCAAAGCCTGCTTCCACTGTTCGCTATAAGTCCCACCTACTTCGGGTCCAATTACAAAATGACCAACAGTAACTTTTTTGCCTGAAAAAAATCAAAAGTTCAATTTTCTTAATTTCATAAATCTCAATTTTGTTCGATTCTACTAATTTACGAATTACTGACTGAAAGCATTTCATTAACATCTAAAAAAAATTACGTCTTCCGATCATCAAAAGCTCTCGCTTACCGAGCTTGTTCTTCGAGACGAACTTGACGACGAAGCTGACGTCCTTGAGCGCGCCCTCGTACGGGTTCTCAGCGACGACCTGCGCCTGCGTCTCGTCAAACTTCATGGAGACGGAGGGAACGAAACGGTCGCTTTTCCAGAAATGCGTCACCCTCCCGTTGTCTACGACCGACATCTTAATGTACATCTGGCCCTTCAGCGTCTCGTGCTCGTGCATCGTTTGCAGGGAGCAGCGCAGTCGCATCAGCGTCAGCACGAGTCGGCCGCTGCTCACGTCCTTCTTGTCGCTCTTCTCCTGGCACAGCGACATCTCCACCTGGCCCTTCTTGTTCTCTCTCTGAAATACAATTCACGAGCGGTTGGAATTATGGTTTAAAATTGCCAAATTTGTCAAATTCTCTAAAAAAATGTGCCATAAAACTGTTGGTATTTATTTTATTTAAAAACATGATTGGTGTTATCTTGCTAAATTGAAATTTTTAATGTCAGAAAAAAACTATAATGATGCGTGGAATTTGAGGTACGCTTAAGCGGAGCACGTTTTTCTCTCCCTCTCTCATCAATCGTAGCACGTAGACTTTATCAATTGACTCAATTAAATTTTAAGCCCCTGCTGTTTGGAAGTTACGTCATTAGTCTCATATACTTAGCTAAAGGCGAGGCTTAAAAACCGTCAAAAGCTCTTTAGTTCTATGGATAACCGGCTGATATTTTCCAATCTAAAATATTTTTGTTATCTTTATAAAATTGGTATAATAATCTTTTATAATACTTTTATAGCCTAATAGCATTTATTATATCTATTCATACAGTTAGTTGCACATTTTTAAAATGAAAGCAGCTGAATTAATGAAAGCTCACCCTCTCCTCGGCGCCGGATATGCCACTGGAGATGGGCTTGAGGGTCCTCCAGACGTCGCCCGTGGACACGTCCTGCGAGTGCTTTGGCTTGACGGGCTTGGTGGTGAAGTTGCGGGGGTCGAGGGGTATCGTCGTTGCGCCGACGGTGCGCCGCTTCTCAAACGCCCGGCGCTCAGACTGCGTCGATTCGCCAATCTTGTCCGAGCCCTTGCCGAAGAACTGGCTCAGCAGCTTGTTCGCCGCGCCCTTCGACTGGCCGTCCGTGCCGCCGCTCGAACCCGCGCCGCTGTCCTTCGAGCCGTCCTTCTTCTTCCCGTCCTTCTTTGCGTCTTTCACTGCGTCAGAGTCGTCCGAATCTTTCGATTAATTTTGGGTAGCGGGGAGTTCGTTGGGGGTAGGGTCAAATTATCGTTGTTCATGGATGCGGAGTATTATTGAAGGAATTTCATATAATATGCGAGTTTATTATAGCTGTATGAATTAGCGAATCTAATTGAAAAATTGAAATTCCGAACGAGATATGCGCTTTGTTTAAAACTTGCATAATATAATAATATGTATTCCGTAAGAGTGTACAAACGTGCTACTGCATAATATAATACTATAAAAAGAATCATATTAGTGTAACATAAATTATTATAAAAGACTAATTAAACCAGTACTTTTTGCCGACAATATACACATACATGGCACGAACAACGATAATCAGTTTTTAGAGTGTATTTCCTTATAAAGCTTCGTAGCTAGTCATTGAAACATTATTCTGCAGGGAAAGACTGGAATAAATTTTACCTTTATCGTTTTCCTTCTTCTCTGTGGCTATCAACGGTTTATCTTCGAGAATCGCATAAAGAGTTGCCACCATAAACTTGGATGCTCCGATATCCTCTTCGACGAATTTCGATTTTCCGAATTTGCTTTTCGTCTCCTTCCGCAAATTGAATACGAAATCCTCGTTCCACTGAGGCCATGACTCGTTGCGTGTCGTCGTCTCAAACTTATCCTTACCAGGAATTATTTTTACCTATTATAGAAAAAGGAACAGTATTTATGAAATACGTATTTTATGTTTTTTTATTAACACTGACAGCAAAATTTGAATAAAAATTACAAAAAGTTTTGTAAAAATTACCATACTATCTCGTAAAGCTATATAAATTACCGTACATTATAGGAAATTTTACACTACACTATAGTGATTTACTATATTTCTAATAAAATTTGCTAAAAAGTATGGCCATTTTTTTTATGTTTTTGAGACTGTTAAAAATGTTGTAAAATTATTACATTCAATGTGTGGGTAATAATCGGACCTACATCCCTGGTAGAAAATAGACCAACTTCGTTGGTTAACATATTAATCGAAATTTAATTAAAACTATTTAAAACTATTACTATATTTTAAAGCATCTACAATATAATATTTTCATATATATAAATAGTTATTTTTCGTCGACAATAGCAAGATAATCATGGTGTGACGTTTTTAATTTCAAAATTGACCAACGGTTCGCCAACTGTTTAGTTGGCATTTTTATTAGGGATTTAATGTAGTAAATTTCTGTAAAAAACTATACGATTTTACAATTGTATTATCAAAATCACGACTAAAGTGTTTAATTTTACAAATGTGAAAGTTGCAATTCTACACGGTAATAGTACTTTTACAAATCAAACCTAAATTCTCAAGATTAAATTATTATTGTTTGGTAATATTACAATTAATCTTTACGTCATTTAGTGTAGTTATTCGATTTGTATTATTAGCGCGCTGTAATTTTACAAAGTTTTTTTCTATAGTTTTTACGTATAGCTTTACGAGACAGTATAATAATTTTGATAAAACTATTTATAATTTTTACTAAACTTTTTTCTCAGAGATGTCATTATAGATTGAATTTTGAAGGTGTAAGGATATATTCTGAAATTAATTAAAACGAACAAAAAACTAAATTTTACAATTTAGAAAAAGATTGAAATTTCACTCAAGTTTTGAATAAAAATAAGTCAGCAATATTACTACACAAAAGTAGGATACAGCATTGATAACTTTTTTAAATTATTTTTCTACATTTTTAAATGTGAAGGTCAACTGATTTTCTTGGAAAGTAATTTTTGGGTAATATTTTGCTACAATTAACAATCATTATATCAATAAAGAGGATCAGTAGACGAGCGAAATCTTTTTGCAATCATAATAAAAGTGTAATTTTGACTAAATAAAGCTGCTACAATTGCAGGAAGTTGTTACTTATGGACACCTCACTTAACTAATATAAAAATATAAGCTAAATTTTTATATCTGCCAACTTGAAACTCCGTTTTATATATATGCGTCCTCAACTCTAACAATAAACTTATTCTATCATTATGCTAAAATGATATTTATTACAAAATTCATTGATTAGTATTGAATGCTAAAATTTATATAAAATTTGAGGAGTAGTGCACGTGCGAGTATAAATCAAACGTGCGTTTCGCTTTATTTCATATTAAACTAAACGTACAAAAGACTTCCTTGTATGGATTCTAATGAATATTTGAAAAGCCATCGATATCGATTCTTCCTTCGCATTATCTCAGCCCGCGCGCAAACACTCGAAAGTAATTGCACTCGGAGCAAAGGACTTTTTGATCTGCCGTCGAACGTTATAGCTCCCCCCACACCGCCGTAAACATTGCTGCGCTATCGCCCGCGTATAGCGTCATAGCACCCACGCAAGCAATCACGCACCTTGACGACGTAGCTGTTGACGCGCGTGAAGCCGAAGTTCTGGGGCAGATGGCGCGCCCCGAGGACCGTCACCCGCAGGCTCTTCTCGTTTGGTGAGTACACGATCCGCAGGCCGATCTCGGGCTCGAGGCTCGCGGCTGCGGTCCGCTCGAGCATCGGCTGCGAGACTGTTTTCAGACTCGTGTCAATGAAGTTTTTGATCTTTGCCATCGCCATGGCTATTGTCTTAGGTTGTCGTCTTCGTCTGCTGGGGGGAAGACGCAGCACGCGCTGCTCGGAGAGGCTTATCGCGACTGCTCGTTATCAGTCAGCTGCACGAGGCGCGCCAAGATACTCGGCTCATTGGACCAGGCGCGGCAAAGCTGCGCGGAGCCTTTATGGCTGGCTGCTTCGGCTCGTTAATCGCTCTGGAAAGAAAGATTCGGATATTAGTGATTATTGGCGCTTTGCTTTTTCAACCTTATTAAGTAATTTTCAATTATCGCGATTCCCTTTT
>JAPYZO010005888.1:0-17978 GCA_030522905.1 Torymus flavipes | reverse complement strand
AGGGCTATATCGATTAGCAAGTGCTATACTTAATGTTATTGAACTGTCCATATATCTACAGTTAACAATATACCGTGAAAGTAGACTAAACCTTCTTCTTCGTTTTTTTTCCTCCAATACACAAACAATCCTGTCCCTCTCAGCTCCAGACGACCGCGCGTCAACGCAAACTACATATAATACACTCTACACCATCAACGCAAAACAGCAAGCAATCACACGTACCCCAATTACCGGGGCACACTTTTCACTCCCGAAAAACAAGAACGACGACATAACGTCCCTCGCTTCCACGAACCCTCGTGCCCAAGAAATCGCAAGTCACAAAAATAACCCTACAACTAGATGCAAAACCATATATATACCTATATACACACACCACAGCGACTCCTAGAGCAACCTGTTCCCTCCGTTCTTTCGCGCCCTCGGGCTCTAACCCAAATTATTGCCTCCTAGAGAGCGCCGGCTAGAAAACAACCCGACGAGCAATCAACTCTTCTTCTTCTTCTACCTGCGCGCTGCTTTCTGGGACACGCGTCCGCGCGACAGGTGTTCGCGCTCGCTCTGTCTCACTGCCGGCACGCGCCCCGAGTGTGTGTGTATACACAGCTCTATCTCTCTCTCTCTCGCCCGCGCTTCCTGTGTGCGCGGATCCGCCTCCGTGTATATATATGTTGTCGGTTTGGGTCTGGAGGTCGCGGCAATGCAGTTTTGGAGGAATATATAGAGGGTGGGGTTGGTTATCGTGCTATTTTTATCGCGGGCTTGGAGATCGGTGCACATATATGTGTGTGTGCAGGTGAAGGAACTAGAGGAGGATGCGGAGGAGTGGTTGGCTTTAAAGGAAGCGCTGCAGATATTTATTATAAACCTGTGCGAAGGCGGTATAATTGATTCGCGAAGAAGGGGATAAATTATTTATGTTGCGTTTTGAGCGAAAAACACATTTTGACATTTTGAATTTTATATTATTCATTCAATTTGTTTGTATTTAAAAAAAAAAAGTCTCTATACTTATATAAAAATTGTACGATCGTTTTGTACAGAAAGGGACCGTAATTGTATGGAATTTCCGTACATCTAAGGACCTTTTTGCATGAGCCGCGATTCAAATAGAAACGTCTTTTTAAACTTGTTTCAAAGATAAGTTCAAAAACAGATATATAGAAACAGTCTTTAACTTGAATTTGTGAATTGAGAAGGAGAAAATGCTACTCCGACGGGTATTGACAGAAGAAGTTAGTTCGATAAAGCGTTGAAAAAGAAGTTATTCAAGTTACCTATTTCAAATAAACATAGAAAAGGGGAGTTATTTCAAGCAAACGCTGCGAAATGTACCACCTAGACGTTGAAACTTTCTTACACATTTGTGCTAATTACATTAAAATCAACAAGTGCTTTTCAGATATTTTACTGACTTTAGAAAAGTCGGATCAATCTACCTAATCATTGCTCCAATAGTACACTGATGAATTAGTAAAGAGCATTTCTGATTTTTAAGACGAAAATGCGATTCATCTCCGATATGACACATTTTAAAACAGCGTCCCTTTTTCTTCTTACAAAGCGAATTCTTATTTGCCATTACATACATAAGAAATATATCTGACTTTTATACAACGATTATAAAATAATAAATAAGGGCGCAAGCCAATGTTAAATCTTAAAAATAAAGATTCCTATTTTAAACATTGGTAGAAAATCTATTTATAAAATATTGAAAAATTTAAAAATATGCTTACTTTAATATGGTATTTATAACAAAGATTTTAAGTCAACTCTGCGATGTCATAGTCTTGGTTTTTTCACATTGCAATAAAATAAATTCAAAGTGAGAAACACTTCGTTACAGTCGAGTTTTTTTGTGAATTTTTAATTAATTGACATTTTAACTGATTATTTCAAATGTGTTTCCTCAAAGAATCCACTCTTAAAAAAATGATAGCCGAAAGTAGTGGCTCATTTAAAGACTCGATGTGATTGTTTATATTTGAAAAAAGCGCGAATATTTGAAATTTTTTAGATTAAAAATGTACTAGATTTGAATTTATAGAACTTCTAAATAATTAAAATAGAACAAATACATTGGATTTTTTGCTGAAACATGACATCTAATTATCTTATTATTTAAACTAATTAAAACTAAGTCATAGTAAAAAATAGTTCCAACTCTAGAGTTATTTTATTGCAAAATCTGCTCTTCAGTGAAAAGAATAAGATAATGACACTAGATTTGACTGTGTATTTTGGTTTTAATGCCATGAAGGTAAGAATATTTCAATATTTCTCAATATTTTATCAATAAATTTTTGCCAATGTGTAACGTGAACGTTTCTTTTTCAGATTTAACACTGGCTTGCCCCCTTAACATTCGACGTATTTTCAAACCGTGAACAACAGCAACGTCTCGTAATTTTTCAAATTTCGCAGACCCACTATTCAAGACATTTTCGACAATTCATTTCTGCATTCCTCACTTAACAATCCAACTGCTCAACCTCATTTCACGCGAAACCGTTTTCACGGCCGCTCAGTTCACGATCAATTATCACCAATCACCATCAGCAAAAACTCTTTCTCCCCATGCAAACCAACTCGTGTATGCGCACTTTCCAACCGCGCCTCCAGCCTCGCTTCAACCCCCTCGAAAACCTTTAAAAACCGCAAAACCCTTATCCCTTCCTTGCATCAGCTGCCGCCTCGCGCCATCCTTATTTCTCTCTCAATTAATCCTCCTCTCGTCTCTCTCAATTTTCGCTAGCGCAGGTGCGGCCCGGAAAAGGCGAGCTTTTTACTTTAAAAACTGCAGCGGCGCTAGACGAGACGGAGATAATAACACGTGTGTGTTGCGCCGCGCGTGCCGGAAACGTAGAAACGCGCGCAGGTGGCGAGTTGTGTTTGCGCTGGCGCAAGAGAGAGAGAGAGAGAGAGAGGATATAACCAGGTCGTTGTGCATAGGAGGATGCAGACGCGCAGGTCGCGTGGCTATATGGGTGCAAATAAGGTGTAACGTAGCGGATGAGGTGGTTGCAGTTTTGGAGGGACTGAGGGTATACGGTGATTAGGAAGTGTGCGGTGTAAGCTGGTTTTTGTTTATCAGTGTTATCTCGTTATGTATGATAAGTATACGGCTTGTGTACAGTTCGTATAAAACAGTTTTCTTTGTTGAAATATATATTTTAAATAGATAATTTTTACATACATCCAACCACACTTTTCCTACATTTCTTCGATTCTTCCTTGATTATGCTCAATCGCTGCCCTCCTACTTTATCTTCTTATACACACAAAATACTTTTCTCTCTCTCTATATATATGCACACATCGAATTTAAAATTCAATATTCCAATGCACCCGCGCCAGACCCTCAATTTTTCAAATCGAACAGAACTCGCATAACCCTCGAACTATTTCATAAGCACGCACTTACTCCTAATAACACTATACCCAGAAAACTAATTCCCTAACATTCAAGACAACCCAACCCCCCACAAGCAAGATGAAAAAGCTCCGGGCTTTATTACACAAAGCAGCTCATCGATCGTTGTATATTTAATGAATTCATCTTCTTCCCCACACTGCAGAGAAGAACACACACGCACGATGAATAACTGCAACGGTAGCATGTGTATAGTATAATATAAGCGAAAGGGAAAGGACAGAGGTCAGCGCGACAAATGGCCGCTCGTGACAGGAGAGCAGCGGTGGAAATAAAAATTTCGGAGATTATGTAAGCGCGGGGGTTTCAGATATGCGAGGGGAGCGGAAGAGGTTTGTCAAAATTGCAATGAAAGTCGTAGGCGCGGTTTTTATTGTAGAAGAGTGAATGTATGAGAAACGAAAACTTTATGTAGTTTTATTTTTATCGTATAGGATGGAAAAATTGAAGAGGAAACTAAATTATTATAAGGAAAACCGTGAGTTAAACGTATTTGTCAACATCAACTTAACTAATTTACGAGGAACAAATATTGGAACGAACGATTAAACCTTTAGTATAATCAGCCTACTTACAATTTGCTATATATGAGTATTTTTTAAAGAATAACGTAATAAATATCATTACTGTTCACAATGACACTTCGATTCCAACATTTTCCCTTCATCAACAACAGCCCTCCTACACTCTTCCACTATATACAAACCCCAAACCAGTCCAAAAATCACCCCAAAACACTATCTCTCATACCTATACCCGCACCACTTTGATCTACCAATATATTCTTCGCACGTACTTTTGGCACCTCCGCGGGCGACAGAATACAGTGGCACAAAAGCGCCCGCGCGCACTTGGCTTTCGGGCTCCTTGGATAGGTTCCAGCTGCGAAGCGCGGCTGCAGGTAGAATTGCGGCCGCGCAGGGGCTTTTTTTTTACTCTCGTCGGTGCGAGAAATCAATCGCGGACGGGATCCGGAAATCGGGAGCACGGGATGATTGTTTCAGTAAAATTTAGTGATTCGAGATGCGTATGTATAAAGTTTTCTAAGCAACAAAATAAAGCAAAGGAAGAAGTTTTTTTGAGATCTCAAAACTTTAACATCTCTCACAGCCACAGATTGAAGGATTAGCTCTTCCTCAATTTTTCCTCCCATCCGGCACCCCAGTCCCCGATCCTTATAAATAAACAATAACCCATCCAACCACCATAAACTCCTCTACCCCAGTGTCCTCTCCTCCTCACCCCTTCTCCACTACACACTACTACTCTATACACGGCCCTTCCCTTATCCATTACCCAAAAACCTCTACATCTCCCCCCTTCCTATTTAATAAACCAATTCACATACTCAAACCCGAATAACTCCGAGCGCTGACCGTCGTGTCTCAGCTCTCGGACAATGAGATATATCTCTCCCGTCCGCGTCTACGGCCATAAAACAGCGAAGGGCAAGAGAGAGAGAGACGCTCTCGCACGCGCGACAAAGTGGTCGGGATAAAAATTCCGCCGCGCCTTGTAAAACATCGGGGGTATGTGGGGAGAGGAGAACTAGGGGGTGAGAGATAGAGAGAATTCCGGTAAGGAGTCACGTATATACGCAGCGCGTAAAAGCGCGCCGTGCGCGGTGCGACATAAAAAGAAGAAGCCTACGTGGGTGATGCCTACGAGCGTGGAAGAGTGAAGGTGGATTTTTCTTTTTTTGGGTGAAGGGATTGTTGGTGTTTTTGTTTAGTGTATTTGAGAATGTAGGATTGGTGATTTTGTAAGATGAAATGTTTGCGATTGAACATTTTATATACATTTGTCGTGTAAGCATTGTGCTATAATTCGGTGTATTTCGCTGAAGTTATATTCCTTTAAAACGAACGGAATATGTGTGACTTATTTAGAATGTAGGTAACAAATAATTACAGAAGCTACTTCCCTGGAAGAAATGTTGACCGTTATTTTTTATTATTTTATAATTATGTACCAATCCGAAATAAATTATGGCATTTCGGTACACTTCGTAAAATATGTATTTTAAGTAGTAGTAGAACTTTAAGATGAATTATATTACTTTGCATTATGATTATTGCTAAAAATGCTTCCATTTAATTAACACCGTAGCTATAGAATATGGTTAATTTTCTACGAGGGATGTTTTCTGACAAAGTGTATATTTAAGGACAAAGCAGTACACAGCTATATGCTCCGATTAAAAATGAAACTTCGTTTTATACAAAAAAATAAACTATACGAATGTTTTAATATAAACACTTTATTTACACGCACTAAATGCATTATCACTTCAATTGAAAAAAATTGGTCGAAGTTGAAAATAACTGAACGAATTAAAATGGGATTCTATCGCTCTTATCATTTTTGTACGCAATTATAGCGCAGACTTGGAAATGTACTTCTGCCGATTACTAATTCAATAAAGTAATAATTCATATCTCTTCGATTAATGTCACTAATGCAGTATTCGAATATTTTACTCTACTGATTCACAATATCAAAAAAGCTACTTCATTTAAATATCTACATTTAAAAACATAACCATATCCCCTATTATATAATAGTAATATATAATTATCACAACGTATTTCATACTTACATAAAAACAAAATTACTTGCGAAACATCAAATCCAAGAAAAATACAAAACTGCGAATTAGCGATTCTATCCTAAATTATATACGCTCAATTAAAAAAAAAATTTACTCTACCAATTTCCCAATAACCCTTCCAATCTCAAAATTACGCCTCTCAGCGTGGCAAAATTTCCATCCACTACATATACATCCACGCCAAGAAAGAAAAAAAAACTCTGCCTCGCCAGGGCAAAGGGGTAAGCATCCATCCGTCCTTCTCTCTCTTCCTACCCCAGGAAAAAAAGGTCTGCGCGCGCGTCCCCCCGCGCGCTCTACAACTGCACGGGACGTCGCGCTCAAGGGAGAGAGAGACTCACGTACACACACACAGAGCTCTCGCTCTCGCCCGGGCTGGCGACCCCCGGACGAAAAAAAAGAGTTAATATTGATCCGTTTTTTTATTCCCCGAGTCACCCCCACGTTTTTTTCACCCTCGCTATTTTTTCTCTCTCGGTCGCTCGCTCAGGCTGCACGGGATTTCGCTCGCGCGCAGGCAGGCAGGGCGAGCGAGGAATTAGTGTTTCTATAGCAACTTGGGAGAGAGAGAGTTGGGCGCTGCTGCTGCTGCTGCTGCTACGTTGTCTGTTGCGCGGACGATGCGCAGGAGAGAGACGACGACGATGATACTGATGCCGGGTGAGGGGTGTAAGGAGGAAGACGGCTTTTTTCCCGGCGGCGGTTGGGGGGTGGAGAGAGGGTTGTGATGCTGAAGGTATATATATAAGGGAGGGTCGCAGTTGTATAGTAATGATTTTGGCGGAGCGGCTCGCGCGAGTTTTTGACGATATGCTCTGTGACGGTTGAAGATGTCGGCTGAATTCTTTATATGACTGACAATTTTTTCTTTTTATAGTGATCGCGTTTTTGTATCTGTCATGTGTAGTTGGCAAGAATTAAGCTCGACTTCGAGGCTGAAAACGATTGTATAATTTTTATTGATACAACTTTGTCAAGGAATGAATTTTAACCCTTCGAGTTTTTACTGGATCGTAACGACCCATGGAAGATTTTGTTAAAGACACTGTTTATAAATTTTTCTATAGGTATAATATCAGACATTATATTTTTTCTTAAAACATTGTCTAAATAGATACATTGTCAAGATATCCAAGCTCACTCATTAATGTTTTTGATATGACATAACTGATAATTTCATTAAAAACTGTGCATGTACGCAAGTAACGCGCGCTACCATGTGAGTTTAACATTTCTAACCCGTTAATAATTAATAAATCCGCAATGTTACTATAAGAATGTGCCAAAGTTATTCCAGATTCGTACATAGGTATACAAAAGTAAAATTTTAATATATATCGGATCGTATCTGTCTCTGACGTCGCTTCTCAAAATTCATATACGCTCCCTCGAATCCGCAGTAATAAGAGAAAATAAAAGTAACTTCCATCTACAATAACGTTGTGTTCTAAGTATAGATAATTTTTTTCTCTACCATCATGGCATTTTTTATGACTGACATACTTAATACACTCGAAGTTCTGAAGCAGAAACAAGCGGGAACAGAGCTACCCGCGAGTCATGAATGCCCCTGTCTATAGGCTGTCACAAACATGATCTACCCGCAGGGTAATTTAAGCTATGGACATCGATGATTACCCCGGTAAGTGGAAAAACCGCTGCACACATAACATGACAAACAATAGCCTCTCTTCTCTACGTTTTCATTCCAATCTTGGTATCATTTAATATACAAATAACAATATTAAAACGCATGAAAAAACATACTTAGTCCGCCGATCGAAAAACACTTTGTAGTTCGCAATACAGGCATATGCAAAGTATCGATCACACTTCTATACGAATTAACCCGCGTCCATATATATACCCTACATACTCTTCTAATTACACGTATATAAGGCTTAAAAATGCATACCTATAATGGCAACTTCAACTTCCTACTTTTAATACCCTACAATACACGCGTATACTTACTCTCTAGGTACTCTACATCCTAACGCACTTACATTTATCGCTACACTTTTTCTTCCATCGCCAAAACTTCTCGAAAACCCTTCGCATATACGTATACGACCTTCGCCATCGATCGCATCACCATGAGCCCCGCCGATCGCGCAACCCTCTCCCGGAACAAAGACCTTCTTCTTCTTCGGCCGCACCGAAAAATCCGGGAATGCAAAGAAGGGTTGGCTGCCGCCTCGGAAAACGCCCGCGCGCGCTCGATACTTCTTCTTCCGCACCCCCCGCCGCGAGTATGGAATTACAAAGTCGGAGGCGGCGGCGGCGGCGGCTCCTAAGAAAACAGCGCGGCCGGAGGAAGAAAAAAAAATCGATACGCGTTCAAGAGAGTTTGCATGATGATGTATTATACACACAACGTCGCAGTCTGTTTGTACAGGAGCTATACCTACCTATATCGGTGTTTTCGGATATGTGTCGCGCCGATTCTGGGAGGTTTTTGGGGAGGATATTTCAGCTGGGAGTAAGTATACGCGAGAGTGTTTTTCTAGGATTGACTCTTGTATAGTAGCGGAAGAACGGATATGTGTTGGTTTGGAGAAAGGATTAATTTTGCGTACTATGATGTGTGTGTGTGTGTGTTTGGGTTGCGCGAGTCAATAGGAGAGGTGTATCGATGTCAAATTATTCAGATGTTTGTATGTGCGGCTGCTGTCGTTTTGAATAAATATGAGGCTATTTTTGAGATGCCGCGTGTGTGAAAATATAGGCCGGTAAAACACGCGCGGGTATCTTCGATTTGTTTTTTTTTTTTTTTTTTTAGAGGATTTCTATAATACGATAAATGTGTGTGTGAGCATATAGTTACACGGAGAGAAGAAAATCAGTAAAAATTACAAAAATTTTAGTAAAAATTACCAAACTTTTTTGTAATCCTAAGGCAGACCTGAAAATCCAAAATTTTTACCAAACTTTTTGTCAATTTTTACAAAAAGTTTGGTAATTTTTACTGATTTTTTCTCTCCGTGTATAATCATTTGTCTTGACTAAATATTGTTTATTTACATAAATTAATGCGTTTACAATTCAAAATAATGTCAGTTATATACTGGCGCGCCGAGACAATTGAACAATTATAACTCAAGGACTCGATGAAAAAAAAACACACACACACACACACACGTTTCCCTATATTCCCCGTATATACACATTGCACGCGCTCGCGAACCTGTTTACGCGCCACCCCACGTAACCTCCCTTCTCGCGCAATTTGCTCGATTATATATATATAAGAAAATATAAGCAACCCTTTGCGAGAACCGTCTATATATAAAGACATTATATCCTCCCCCGTAACGACAGAAACCAGCCCTCCCTCCTGCACCACTAAATAACTAAACACCAACAATCACCCTCTTATGCAACATACAAAAGGTTAAAAAAAAATCCCTACTTTCGCACGAAAGAAAGAAAGAAAGGACAAAAAACACATCGCCTTTCGTCGATTTCCATTAAACTTCCAGCAGCAGAGCGGCGGTAGCAGCAGAGTGTATGTGTGTGTCTAGCCCTCTTCCCTTATCGAGAGGACGACTCGCCCCTGCATAGGGCAAACAAACAGCCGATTTCCATGGTTACGTGATGTGTACACGTGTGTGAAAGAGTCCAAGGTCGGTCCTTAAACTAGTTTTAATAGCGCGAACTCGCGGAAATTCGGCCGGGCGCATCATCAAACATTCATATACAACGCGGGTCGATATTTATAGTATTCAAGCGGCGAGGGAAAGGGGTAGGTTTGACGGCAGGTGACTGTTTTGTGGGGATATATAGCGCGGCACTTATGAAATTGAAAACGATCGAGTTATATAATGCACTGCTTTGGTTATGGCCGCAAGTGCAGGTGCATGCGGATAGGATTTACATTTTATGAAAATATATATACAATAATGATGATGTACGTTCTTTGCGACGAAGTAGAAAAATTTTGCTGGGTATGAAGAAAGGTGTTTCTTTACGTTCAGGTGGTTCCCTTAAGTATCCTGTCACGACGAGACCACTGCGACAGGAGACTGCCTCTAATGAATATTCATGCATAGAGTAAGTATAGTTAGTAAAACGTGACTCTGAAGCTTTTTTTCTTTGCTCCCAACGAGAACATTTTCTCGACTGGAGGGAAGTACATATCTCGACGGGAAATCGAAATTAATAATTGTAATAACAGCAACAATGAAAAATTACTTGTTTTCTATATAAATTATATAGATGTAAATTTATGAAACGTTCTACGCTGTAACAAAACCATTCAAAAGTTTATCATATCTGGTGAGAAAAAATTAAACCCGTGACTTGACAAAAATCCCTCCACCCCTGCTCAAAAGCACAAGTCAAATTTTGCAAACATCTCGCACTAACCAAATCTATACCGCCACAACAACTCGCCATACCCCCGCGATTATTCATTAACGACCGTGCCTAATTATTCATAACGAGCATCTTTCTCTCCTTCCTCCTCCCACACACACGAACACACAAGACACCGCAACCCCATCTCCCTTTGGCCGCCACGATGATTTATACACGGCGGGCTCTTCTTTATGAATTAGGGTGCCGCCACGCGCGGATTGCGGATATGCATCGACGCTCTATATATACAGGGCACACACATGTATCGATCGATCGTGGGGAGAAAAAAATATGAATTTCATTCGCGAAGGGGGAGGAGGGGTTATGCGTCGGCGTGTGTCCTATATTTTCGGGTGAGCTGTTGGAATTTATGGCGGATATATCGAAGGTGACGCGTGTAGAAGGAGGTTTTCCCTTTTTATGTGGCGTGTAGGGTGAGCGGAAGGAATATTTTTTTTTGAAAGCTCGCGCGCTGTGACGCGATTAGCGCGGCTACCTCGTATATGTATATAAAATCCGAGTGACATGTGTGGAGATTGAGATTTGAAAATTTTTATGGCCTGTGTTTTGCATGCGTTTGGGTATACGTGTGTACAAGTAGGTCAATCGTTTGAGAAAAGATTATATGGGGTCGTGATGGTTGTGCAATATGAGTATAAAGTGTAGATTCGAAGATACATTTGAATTGTTAAGATTTAAAAAGTTTTGCGCAGATATTAACATTTTATATAATGAAATTATTAAATAGGAAACTATAAAATCGCCGATATAGTTCAAACTCTAATATGGTATGTCGAAACAGTTACAAATGCCTACATCCTATTTATTTTTAGTTCAATACAAGTTTTATTCGAAATAACTTCAATAACAAAGATAAATATAGTATAAAAAATACTCGAAAATGAACAAGAATATAAAAATAATAATAACTATAAAATCAATAAATATGCAGTTATTATACCCCTTTCCTTAAAATAAACTTTAAACGCCTCTACATACGGTAGGATATAATTTCTCTAATGCAAACATCAAAACAAAACTCTTACTTATATATACTCGAATCAATGTAAATTCAAACTTTGAGAGACAATTTTAAAATAACACTACAAAAAGTCCTCTGTGTATAATTCATAAAAATTCTTCCACTTCCAATAACCCACACACATACACATCCAAAAATCATTCATCAACATCAGCCCGACCCACCCCCACTACGGGTCGCCTTGAAAATGAACATTTCACCACCCACACATGCCCCCATAACAATGACTCTCCCGCGTATGTACACGCATACTCGCACTCGCGCGTGGAATCAGCTGGTGGTCTATTCAGTGGCAAAAAAAATCAATGATATCGATTACATCGAAAACGCACACGCACGCACATATGTACACACTTAAAGTTCAAGGCCACGCGCGCTCTTTATACTCGGTTCTACACTGGCCGAGCGAGTGTGTATACATGAGCGAAAGAATCAAAAGCCTCGACGAAGGATCGCTCTATTCAGCGTGTGTATAATGGTAGTAGCCGCTTGGTTTTCCCGTGAGGAGAGGGTTGGTGATGTGTGTATCAGAGCTTTTTAATTGGTCGGCGGCTCGAGAGGTCTCGAGAGCTCCGGGAAGTTTCTAATTGGGGTTTCGGAAGTCTTGACCCTTTGATGCTGGGGACTCGCGTGCGCCGATCATTTTTATTGAAAAATTGTTAGTTTTACGGGGGATGATGGAATAGTGATTGGAGTCGAGAACGATCTAGAGTTAATTATGAAAACAGTTTTGTTTAACATTAATTATAAGCTTATTATTCTTTTCGGAAGAGAGGAAAAATTTCATTACAACCACTGTGAGTCGAAAATTTTTAAACTATTTTATATAATTATATTAATACTTGTACTTTCGTATCACACGGACATATATATATATATATATATCATTAAGATACCTTTACCAATATTCTGAAAATAAACTAAAATCACACCCACCCCCAACCAACTTTCCACATCGTCCAAAAATAATCAACATTTCAATCCGACTGCACCGATTAAAACCATCGAGACCCACCCTCCAAAAAAAAAACTCTTTATATCCACCTCTCAAACGCTCGCTCAATGCATCACATACACATCGCGACGCTCTCGCATTCAGACCTATACCTGACAGAAAAATCGAGAGCTCGAGGAAAAAAAAATGCACGATTGGAAAAGTGACGTTAACAATGCGCGACGGTTGGCACGACGCGCAGAAAAAAAAATCACCATGAAAAACGCGAAAGCAAACGTATACTGCATGCATATGCATAATGGAACGCATCGCCGAAAAATCCATCCGTCGCGTTATAACGAAGTGAGCGTCGATCGACTTACCGCGTGATTGACGTGTGAATGAGTGCCTCTCTATACATATGCATATATATATACGCGACATATCAGGAGCCGTTCTCTAATTTTTTTTTCGGAAAACTATATAGTATAAAGTAATAATAACCGTCGCGGCGACGCGGGACTTGTAACAAGCGCGACGTCTATACTTTCTTTCTTCTTTTTTATATTTCTTCAAGTCGCCGCGATCCTTATTTATGCCGGCGGAGTTTATTGGTCTCTCGGTCCCTCTCGCGATTGTTTTCCATCGGTGTATATAAGGGGCTCGATCTCGAGTGCCAGAAAGATGAGCGCGCGTGTATTATAGAGAGCAGAAGTATATAACGATTGGGAAGGAAGGAGACGACGAGGCCTGAAGGGGTTTGGGATGAGTCGAGGGATTGATTTTTATTTGGTTATACTTTTTTCGGTTGATGATGGGTGTCGTACAGGGTGTAGAATAGGTCTCTGGGTGGTGATGAAACGAAGAAGTTAATATGGTTGTGTAGAAGTTGGATTCGGTAGGGCTTGCGTTTTATAAAGGTAAATTTACGTATTTAAAATTAAAATATAGGTGCAACCTTTTAGTCGAATTGTACAAATAAAATGCCCTCTTATATTCCATTGATTATTAAAATGCCATAACAACGACAAAAGGCCTATAATACCTAGTTTATTATTTTTAGTCAATCATCACCGTCAACAATAAATCCCTACCACACACTATACACCTAGATTCATTTTTTTTTCTCCGACTCCAGTTCAACGCGTTCGACTCCGCACATCATACTTCCGTATTACGGAAATTACATATATGTGTGTGTGTGCGAGTTGTGAAAAAAGCGAGGAGAGAGCAAAAAAAAAGTGGACGCAAAAAAGTGTCGGACCGTTGGGAAAAAGAAGGAAACCGAGACTCGCGCGCGCGCGTTTTATATATTCACATTGAAATCGCGCGAGAAACACTGCGGGGTTCCGCGCGCTTTTTTTTTCTGGCCGTTCACCTACTTGACGCGCGCGCCCGTTCAACCGACCGTTTTACGTCGCTCGTTCTGAGCTGTATTTCCGTGTCTTCGTGCACTTATATATGTATATACCGCGAGTCAAGATGTGTGTATACATCGTCATATTGGGGTTTCTTTTTTGCAGTCGGCGCAGTTTTGGGTCGTTGAGATACGTTTGTAGATGTATCGCGGATATATTTATAGAATGCTTTCTTATAAAGTTTATATATATATTAGACAGAGTTATGTTGATATGTACTAATAATTTTATTTGTCAAGGATGTATTTGATCGACTAACATTTTATCCACAAGTAAATATAATAGTTTATATTAACCTTTGTTGTGCATTGTAAAAAAATCATACACTCGCTTAAATTTCAGAAGGTTCGAAAAACATTTTTAACGAAGACGAAATGTCAGGAGTGTATATACAGCAATTTTAACAATTATAACATGTTGAATTATTTCGAGGTGTCTATATCAAAGGCTAATATATTATATATAAGTATAAAAAATGTAATTAAATGCAGCGCATCATTATTGACTTAAAAATAAATAAATAATGTATACATGTAATTATGACTTTTATACTTATTCGTGAATTACAATATTCCCTTTAAATAGTAGAAGAAAATAAATGTTTCATTGCCCTATCCATACTCTCTAAAGTTGAATTAGTGAAAAATCCACTATATATTAATTAAAATTCCTCTACCGTGGAATTAGTGGATTTTCACTAATAAAATTGTGAATATTCACTACGAATTAGTGGATATTCACTATTTTAAATAGTATAATTTCAGTTATATTTTACTACAATAGATATTCACAATTTTATTAGTGAAAATCCACTAATTCCACGGTGGAGCAATTTTAACTAATATATAGTGGATTTTTCACTAATTCAACTTTAGAGAGTATCAAGAAAAAACTTCTCTTTCTCAACTATACACCACCTTGTCTCAACCCAATCGGTATACGTATATCCCTTCCAAACCCCAAACCATCACTTTCGCTGCGAACAGACCGCACGTGCGCGACAGGCATCATGCTAGCCGTTCTTGTGCCGGGCGTTGAGAGTGGGTGCAGCAGCGTTTAACCCTTTCTTTTCTCGACGCCCCTCCGCGGCACATGCGCAGTCGGTATGGCGTATATACTGTATACTTACTCAATCGCCGCGATGCAAAAGTGCAAACGCGGCAAAATGGGCGCGCGAACGCCGATGGCGGATTTCGCGAGGGCGAGCAATGTTGTTGTGTGTCTGGTTAATTTTTGGCTGCATATATACGTTATTGTGAATGAAGTATCGTTCGCAGATTCAGTACTATATTATGCTTGACATGATGTGACTATATTGTAATGAAATATATATAGAATGTGTAATAAACATCAGTTTGCGATTTTCGAACATATTCTTTTTTACGTTATGATATATTATTAATTTATCGTTATTTTGAAAACAAATCCAACTATCCTTATAGTTAATTTATAATAATACAAAAATTAATAATAACTTATAATACTCGCATAATAACCTCAAAATATATATATCGTAAAATACAATAATAATAAAACAAAATTCGTCGATCCGAAAATTCGTATATAAAATAACTCCACTCGATATATAAACAACCAACACTCGCGCATATCCCGCGACTGAAAACTACATTACCAGTAAATACACAGGCGTATGTATAACCCACCGTCGCTGGCGCGCGACCCTTTCGCATATATAAAAGTACTTCAGCCCAGTGCACACGCAATTTATATCCATCGGCCCATCCGTTTATAGATTCGTCTCGCGCCGCTCTCTCCCGTACACAATACGCGATCGACCGCCTCTCTAAAAAAAAGAAAGAATCCGCTCTCGCTACTCCATTACCATTGTAATATACCCATCGCACCTATCGCTTTCGATTAGCCCTTACTACACATCCCCGTTCTCTCCCACGATTTTAACGTGCATAGAAAACGCACCTAATCGCCTAAAATTAAAACGACCGAGCGAATATCGCTTCCGGCCGCGCTTGGCAATCTAAAACCAACTATCCATTCTCTCTCGCCCCTCTCTAAACAGTCTAAACCCGAAGAAACGCGAAAACTTACCGTCGTCGCTCATAGCCTATATAGATATATATACACAGACACACACACGCGTGCTATACGGGGGCAGCAATTGATTCGCTTAAACGCCGGGGCTTATCGGATCCGCGCACGCAATCGGCGCACCAAAAAAAACGCGCACGCGAGAGCTCATTTATAACCGCGCGCGTGCACGCGATTTTTTTCCCCTCCCCCGTTGCAGTATAGTAGTCGGCCTCGTGATTTTGTTTTTTCTGTCTCTGTCTGTTATACCCCTTTGGGACCCCCTCGCGCTTATTTTTTTTCACCCCTTTGGCTATACCCGGGACATGTGCGCGGCCTTTGTCTAGCCGACACGCGGACGTTTTTTCGCCAGGCCGAGAGAGAGTTTTTTTGTCTCGGGGGTGCGATGGATTGGGATAAAGAAGAGAGAGTATAGGCAAATTCGGTTTGCGATTTTTTCGCGGTATTTATACACGCGGATTTCGGTGAGGTGAGTTTTTTTTGGGGGGGAGAAGGAAATTAGAGAGTAAATGGGGCGTGCGGAAGGGGTAATTTCTTTTGTTAATGTGGCGGATTGAACGGGTTATGAAAAGAGGAAGATGAGTGTAGTGTATATTTGAATGTTAGAGATATATTTCTTGGTATGGAATGTGCTCTAAATCGGACATTATTGAATGATACAGAAAAGAAGCAAAACAATACAATAAATAAATATTCATCTTCGTTCATTGTATAACATATATAATTGCCAACAGTCCCATATCCACATGCACATAAAGCCTACTAACGGCCATTCCACGCATCAACATTACGCAAACAATTTCACCACGCACCCTTCCTCGCAAATTTTTTGTCCTCCACTTCCTCCGCCGCGCTAATTTCCCAAACGACCTCCGCACACAGACTGCGTAATCGTGAAAAACGGCCTTCGCTTAACACACGCGTGCCGCCGGCCTTTTTTCCCTATCCTTTTTTTCGTCGTCGATATATATACCTATAGACGCACGCACGAGTTCAACCCTTTTTTTCGGCTCCCGGTCGATAGGAAAAAGTGCGCGGGCACAACTCTTCTATTCACCCTCTCGGCCCCTTTTTTATTCTCTCGATGCTAAGTCTAGGAGAGAGTTGGGGGTATAGGGTGTACATATAGACGCGTGCGCGACGCTGTGTATATATATGGGCGATGGAAAAAAGTGAATTGTGAAGCTCATTAAAAAAATGTCAGTGAGGAATGGCTGTGAGAGCGAATGCGAATGAGACGCGCGGGGTGTAGGAAGGAGAGATCGACGTGGGAGATGTGCGCGGGTTATAATGGACGCGGAGTGGTTTTGGATGTGACGTATAACGCGAGCGAGGTGAATATATATATGCGCGTGCACGTATATACATTGTTATATGTATTGTTCGTTGATTTTTGTACGCAGTGATGTCTGCGGTCGTGTAAGCGGAGTGTGATGTGAGTAGTATTATTTTTGGTTATAGCTTTTAGAGAAATTTCGATTGTTCGCTGTTTAAGGCTTTTGTGATTAAAAGAAAAATAGTGTAGTTGTGTGAATGGGAACATTTGTTTTTATTTCAAGTTTGATAGTTTAATGGTAAAAACAATCGCAGGCTTTGTTATTGGTAAATTTTACAGCGAAGTGAACGATATTAATATGAAAGTTTGGAAGCATCGTTTTGCATTTTCAAGCTTCAACCGCAGTACATCAAAGAAATACTAGAGGAAATTAAATTTTATTTTATTTATCTTCGCAACGAAAAATAAGGTTTAATGCTGAATAAAAACTGTATACGAATTTTATATCCGTACATAGAAAAATGAATTGAATAAGACAAACTAAATCCTTCCAATCATAGTTCTTATACCATTTTTTTAAACACGCAGCTTAAAACCACCGATTCGACGAAAATTTTCGACTAAAAATTCCTTTCAACTTAAACAAGCTCGCCCACAATACAACTAAAGCCTTTAATTTGCAAGATAATATTGTTGTTCTAGCATATAACCATATACCCATTATTATATACGCCTGTCACGATCTCCATACGGCAACGCATGATCGAAAGGGTTAATCAGCGTCAACTTCCCGACAACAATCACAAACTTTCTCCGCGGCATCAGCCATGAC
>JAPYZO010005887.1:0-10231 GCA_030522905.1 Torymus flavipes | reverse complement strand
TCTTTGTATACCACTTCATGGGATGCTTAAGGCAGTTCATTCCAAAACGCGCCTTCTTGCAATCTTTAATTATAAATATCGAAAATTGATACACTTGTTCATTACAATAGTTTATACCACTATAATTTCAAAATCACAACTTTGATATGATTTTTCGGCATTCGTGGTATGAAATGAAGGTTCGAGACTATAAGTACGTAAGTAGATTATTTACCCTATACGACGTTTTCCGCTCGAGCGAAACGAATCTACTTCCGCACGCGTGTTATAAAGTACTATTTCGTCATACGCGTGCGTAAAGTACGTATACTTTACGGCCTGTTTTTTCGTTACGAGGAAGAAAATATTTCAATTTCTTTTTTTCCAGGTTATAGCTTCTTAATAAGCCGCGATATACTAGTTGTTATAAAACCATTTCGTTCTATATGTTTAAGGTATATTTTTTAATAAAAAATGTATTCAATACTACCCAATTTTTTTCCAATATTTAAACAGTTCCTGCCTTGATTGTATCAAAATTCCTGCCGGATTTCAGCCTTGTATTTTCATTTGTTCAGGAGTTATGGTGATTTAAAATTTATCACACACGCGTACGTATAAACACAGCGAGCTCTTTTCAGTAAATGTGTGTTTCGATCCAGTACCGCCCCTTAAAACATTGAAATTCGTCAATAAATTTCGATTTCAAAAAATTTCATCGTTCCAAATCTTTCTCTCTCGTAAAGCCCAAATCTCCCAAATTGGTATAAATATCAAGGCTCTCACCTTACCCCAAGATTTTTTCGCACCCATGACGCGCCAATTACATGGAAAAATCCAGCCCCGTACTTTTGGGCGTGGCAACGCCGAGCGATCGCCCACACGTCGTTTCACCTATATACCCCATACCACAATTTTTTTCTCTCTCTCTCTCTCTTTCACTCCCACTCTTGGCACACAATTTTTCGCGTCGACGCGTATAATGAAATTTCCATCCGTCGCGCGTACCACTTCACATCATCTCCTCGGCGACGAACGCCCACAATTACTATATATGAGAGTACGCTAATACGCTTTTTATTCGGCGCGTGCGTCTCTGATTCCGCCCACAATTTTTTCTCACACATGGCCGCACTTGCTTTGCCTCTCTCTTACACACGCTAATCCTGATGAACGCGTACGCATTATTTCCGCAAATAAGCTGAGCGCTTCATTAAAGCGCTTCTTTTCGGAATGCGAGAGCGCTTCGTTCGCTCGTCGACCGTTATCGTATAATATAGCTTGAGCGAGGGAGAGGGAGCTTTTCCTCTCTCTCTCTCGCGCGCTCTCACCGATGAATCCGCGCCGTAATTAATTTACATCGAACGTTTCGCGCCCGCGGGCTTGTTAAAGTAATCCAGTCATCTTTCACGGGCTTAATGAGTCGGTATTAATATCGTCGCCCACTCGCGCACGAGCGCACGCTGTGTGTGTGCGTGTGGCCGTTCCCCCAGAGCTCCGCGTATTCGGGGCTCATTAAGCGATACGCCGTAAAATGTCGGCATTCTCGTGCGGCTGGCATTCGCCACCGGTGGGCGCGCGCACACACACACAGGGGTGGTCCATCGTGGCCAGGCAGCAGCCGTCGCTTCGGCTCCCGCGACTCGTTTTCTATTTCATTACTTACCCTCGGGGCGCGACGGCGGCGGTGCTGGTGAATCCTGCGGTGGCGAAAAGTAAAAATGACCGTAGACGACTAATTTTAGGCGCGCCATTTACGACGCCACGGCCGCCGTAGGTATATACGTAGAGGCAGTTGCCGCGAATGATTTATCTGCTCGAGTTTTTTGCATTCGCTCGTGCGCCCGCGTGGCAGACGGCGCAGGGGATGATGGTGTGTGCGACTTCGAGCGTGAACGTATGTTTTATTAAAGTTAATTTTTCGTGAACTGCATATTGCGCAAGTGTATAGGGTTTGGGGCGGGTGATTTGTATGCCTTTGCGGAATATTTACAAGTTTCGCGCGAGTTAATTGCTCGTAAATTTGCCTTTGTTGTACACGGGAAAACTAATAATTTATTATGAAAATAAATGTAAATATTTTTATTTATCTTAGCGTAAAGTTTATATTCGCTGAATAATTCTTCGGCTGGAATATTAATAATTCATTCCGGAATAATATAAATATTCATAAAATAAAAGGTTATTTATTTTAGTAACTATAAACATATACGAATAAAACGCGAAATTCCGACTAAATTTCCCCCCGAATTATTGGACAACTATAAAACATGAATAATATTTCCTTTCTTACGATATCATTAAAAACCGCGCGCATTCCATAATTCACGGTTTTATCATTTTTACATATTTTGCTGAAAATATAGTCCTTTATTAATTTAGCCGCACACATTATATTATACTCCCGGCGCGGCGCTGTAAATTTCTATATATCGCCGGTTTATGCGCAGCCGCCGAGCTTATTCGCTTTACTCAAATGCAAAGTCATTTAAAGTAACATTCAAATCACGTATTTGCGGTTCGTAACACGTTCCAGTTCATCAAAACATACGGCACGTGCATACACACTGCTCACATATACATGTAAGTCCAGTGCGCGTGCTCTCGGCGGTTAGTTGCACTCGGTCGCAGGTCGTCGCCACGTTCTCCACCATAGTAAATAATCAAAGCCTACAATGTGCCGAGCTCTCAACTAATAACTTTTGAAAATCAAGTAAAACGCAACGTCACCTGCCTTTCTTTCCCATCATCTCTGGACAATATCAAGGCACGTCGATATTCCCATTTATAGGCAAAAAATTTGAAATTTCGCGAATATTTTCGTCGTTGAAGCGCGCCAGCGAGCTCGTTAAAATTTTAACAGTGGTTATGCGAGCGCGTACCGGCCGTGATGCACCTATACGCTCGCAGGAATTTTCAATGCGGGTCGATAATAATGATAGCGAGCCCGCGCGATCTCGCGCTGCGATATTAAGTTTACATAATTCCGCGAACAACGCAACTATACGTACACGCAGTATAGCAGCAGCGACGGCGGCAGCAGCAGCAGCAGCCTTTGACGCGCGCAGCACACACAGTGCGCGCGAGGGTAAATTCAAAGCGCGGCTGCTGCGTGTTCGTGTGTATGCACGCGACGGGCGGTGGCGTTCGCCGAACAGCTGCAGATGGCAGTGGGGAAAGCAACTTGTGGCACGGTTAATCAGATAAAAGTCGTGCTATGCACACTCCCACCCTCCCGACAAAAGGCTCTCGCCTCTGGTGCGCGGGGCACGCGAATGAAAGATAAAAGCTGCGGACCGTAACCGTGGCACTTAAAGGCGCACGCGAGGAGAGCAGCGGACAACGCTGCGGCGAATTAAGGATGCCAAAGTTAGTGTATACGGTTCATTTTCCGTCTTCCCCTTGTCGCTTTCTACGCTTGGGCCAAAGACTTTAAGCCGCGTGGGAGAATGAGGAGGAGGAGAGTATATAGGCTGTCGGCGCGCGGCTTTTATTACTGCATCCCTAGAAAGTAAGCGCGCAATGCTGTGCTGCAGTGGAAAGGGATAGAGGGAAAGAACGAGAGAGAAGGGAAAAAAGCGGCCGTCGGCGAGGACGAGCTTTAAAACGCGAGATGAAAAATGGCAGCTGCTCGAGCGTGAGAGAGGAAGCGAGAGGGAGTGGGCGGGAGTCGTCGCGTGCGCGACGTCTGCTCGGGTGATCTCATTGGCAAATTATGAGCCAGAATTCAACACTTGGGGGATTGGGGTGGTAAGCTCGTTTTCGGCTGTCGTCAAAACGAATAGGTGCTAACAGATAAATTTCTATTAACGGATTTTATTTCCATGAAAATTTTTATTAAATGGTATTATTATTCTTTTATAAAGTGACATCAGAATATTTCGCGAACTAGAATGGTGTAATTTACGTAAAAATGCATTTCGAAAAGCTTCATAGTACAATAAGTGAAAAATATCAAAAACAACAATTTTGCCTGAAATTAAACTCTTTAATCTTGGAGAGTAAGCCACACCCGTATTCGCATAAAACATTTGACCGAGATGTAAAATCTTGCGACTCTCTCGGTGTCATTGGTATTCTGTATCACACTCGAGCAGTCGGCCAAAGCCTCGTCGGTACGGTGGGTTGCATAATTCTCGAAAGTCCGAGCAGTACGCTCGCGAGTATCTTGTCGGCTCTCGCGTGCAAAAAAGCGCGCAGGCAAGCAAATCTCCCTGGGCGTTGTAGAAAAAAGCCCTCGCACACTGGGGCGGAAGAGGAGGAGGAGGAGGAGGCTGGATGTACAATGAACAAGAATTCGATTAAGATGCAAAGGCCCGATAAGCGGCGACGGCGAGATGCGCATGTTAAATCGAGCGAGCAGCTTATGCGCCCGAGATAAGGTCGCTCTCTTCGGCCGCCTTACTTCTCCCTCTCTCTCTCTCTTCAGCACACCTCTTTCTCTTTCCCGATGCAGGATTAATGAAAGTCCTCGGAAGCGCATATAGCGGTTTTATAAGAAAAGCCGCGAGACCGTGAGAATTGGCGCACGCTACAGGGTGAAAAGAAGGGGAAAAACCTTACAGCGCGGAGACACTGCGCCACTTCCTTTATCGTCTTCGTGATGGCAGAGCAGCAGCAGACGGGGCACACAGAGCGTTTTCCAGGCGTCGGCGTAGCTTTTTTTTCTCACCCGCGATGCGATCTCCTCCATAAGAGATCTTTTCTCATATCTAGCACAGGCGCGCGCCTCGGCTCTCGTTTTCCATTCGGAATATTTGAATTCCAACAGCAGGGGCGCGAGCGAGAGCTTTCCTTTTTCGCACGCTCTCTAGAGCGCGCGATATTATTCTTCAATTTGGATTAAACTCACTCGCGGGGATTTCGCCGCGGAAAGCTCCCCCGGAATTTCTCGCGATTAAGCGCGCGCGTGGATAGCACCGCCGACATTTTTGCCCGGGCGACACCGTTGACCTGCGCCGCGCTGTTTCCGGTTCCGCTCTTGCACCCGCTTTCTATATCTGTCTCTCTCTCTTGCGCGCCATGGCTTTTGCCCGCGTGCAAGCGCGCGAGCGAGTAACGAACTTGCGCATACGGCCGCAAAAACGCGCCCCCGCTCGAATTGAAATCTTAATCAAATGAGCTATGCGAGCGCCCGCGCGTATATATGTGCCGTGTGTATGTGATCTAGCGCTCGCAATACAGTGTGGCGCGCGGGCCACTGATAAATGCATTTCCCACGAGTTTTTGTCACCCCCCCGCAAAACTGATTTCCCTCGATTCCTCCTCGTGGCAGTGGGGTGCCGTGCATGCATACATGCCCACTGGTGGTACGTTGTTTCGCTTCCATTAGTGTTTTGCGTTTAATACGCCCCGATCAAAAAGGTTGCGGTTTCTCGTTTCGCTCATTCCCCCCCTTCCACTCTTCCCGCGAGCGCGTTCGTTCGTTCTCGTTCGTCCTATTTTTGCTTTTCGACAATTAAACCCGGATCTCGCGCGCTGCGAGTTCGAAACGTTGGCGCGCGCTTGATGACGTTATTTAAGCGAATTGCCTCGCCGTGTGTATCCGCGCGATTTTTCAATCACGAAACGCAATGTTTTCTTAATTAATTGGAAACTTAGTTTGGCAGTGGCGCGGCTGCGCGACGCGAAAGAAAATTGCGATGTTTATTCAACTTGGGGGAGGGAAATATTTCTCTAAGAATCTCATTTTTTGGGTTACCATTATTTCGGGGTTGGCTTTTTTATTAGAATTAGCAAAGTGTCTATATAGAGATATAGGAATAAATTGGATTTTTGCAATTGGTCACCGCAACCATATCCGTGAGATATTTGATAAAATGAATTTTTTTCAAAAATGTATATTTATTGTTGAAATCCTTCTGAAATAATATTGATTTCATTTATGAGCTGTACATATGATTTCTTCAAACAATATTGTTGCTCATTGGCAAATAAGGTAACTTGGGGTAATCCGGCCACCTTAAGCGGGGTACTTTTTTCCTTCTGTAAATGTATTGGGACAAAATGGTAAAAAAGACTTTAAAGTATACTAAATATACTACCAAGAAAAAAATTGGGAACGTCCCAAATGTGATATTGGATTTGTAAATTATCTGACATCTCATCTAATTCGGCCAATATTGACAAAAATAAAATAAATTAAGTCATAAACTGTAAAAATATATAAAATTTATGTTTTTAAATATGTAAAACCTGTATTTAATATTATCAACTCCTATCAATAATTCTCAGTATAAAGGAAATAAAGGAATTCATTTGTCATGTTATTGCATTCTATAAATGATCACCTCGTTCCTTTTACTCGCCAAGCAGGGCGCTGCCGCGCCCTTTGATTATGAAATCAAATTCTATATGGGGGTCTCCGTAAGCTGAATGAAAAATTCATTTTGGTCAATGAAATTGATTCGACGAATTTCACGGTTTCTCACATTTATTAGATCACATCTTCTTTACAGATTGGCCGAATTGAGTGAATTATAGACGCGAAAGTATTTTGCTTCTACAAAATACACGCGAGACAAGAGGCTTAGACCAATCAGAGAGCTTCTTTAAGGACACTCTACATCGTGTGCCGCGTGCTCGGCTAAAAAAATCGTTGTTCGATATCTATTTATTTACGTAAACCATGGATAATGGAAACAGACCTACAGTTAAAAAATAAACCTTCACCTACTACAATTGAAAAAAAAATATTATGTGCTATGTTGTATTGGAATTAAATGGTACTCCTGGCCAATACACTACACATTCCATTCGACATTTATTATATAAACCGTTATACTCTATTAAATAATAATATTTGACAATAATAGTTCTTGTGCTCATTTCACAGAGATTATTGTAAAGTTTTCATTCCGAGATTTGTTTTGTTTAATAAAATATAAGTAAATAACAGGTTTAAGAGTGCAAGAAAAACGGTCGATAATTGACGAGGTAAGTATCATTCATTGAGCCATTTATTTGAAAACAAGACGAACAGTCGATGGCTAAATTTAATTGGAATCCTGTAATCCTCGTTCCTGATGCACTGCTCTCTACTCCCCCCTGTCTCGCTCGATACATGATGCTCCCGTGCTGTAGTGTATATGCGCGCAGAATCAAAACGCCGAAAACTCTTCGCCTTTTTTCATTCGTCATAATAGCAAAAACTTGCGTATAGAATGTGCGAGTGCCATCTATCATTGGGCTTTACCCCGTATGAATGCGATCACCTGTCGACAGCTATACACGATACAACTTTATCAAAATATTTTATGTGTTATATAGAAAATCCTCTAGTTTTTGTTAGACACTCGTACATCCTATATAACATTTTTTCAACTGAAAAACACGCTCGAGTTGGCTATAAATCAAATTTACTGGTTTCAACAATTCTCTCAACGGCTATAAACGAAACAGAAAAAAAAAAGATAGGATCATAGAAACACCCGCACAAGTATACAAGCACAGCCATCGAACAAGAAATTAAGTACACAAAACTCAATCAGGTAGCTGCACAATTACAGAAACGTTTTTTAGGTAAAGATGGCGAACTATTTTGAGGCGAATGCTCGAGTTCGCGTGTGCAGCTCAATCCTTATATTGCATCTCCCATGCGTTGCCTGTACATAGGCAACGCGTGCTGCGCACATATATCTACGCAGTTGCGTAATTCCGCGAAACTATGCTGGAAAGTATTTCAAAAGCTTCGAGCCTGGAACAATGCGAGAGTGGGATGGAGAACGAAACAATTCGGAGTCGAGGCGCGAGTGTGCTTTCTATTCCACGCTTTCATTCCAAGTGCCATTGGCCCGAGCGTTTTGGGAGGTGCGCGATCGGCTTCGACCCTTCTATTAGATTTGCCTATCCCCGTACCGGTGACGGTTGCAATATCGATCCTTTTTCAATAAATGAACATGTGCGGTTCGAGTTGTTTTTGTACCGATAGAAGGAATTCATTGAAATTATTGAGAGTATAATAACTTGGAAAAAAACTTTTGAAAATAACAATATGGCTTTCGTTATGACTTTGATATTCTAAGTTAAAACATCTGAAAACTTCAAAATAATGTATTTACCAACCGATTTGTGCTGCTATAGGTTACCATAAACGTTCTAATTTAATGGTACATCCATTAGCAATCTGGGTTACTGATGATTAAAATGAAATGTATGATTTGCTGCAGAATTACTTTGATACATTCAATAAAATGAATTGAAATTTCGAGTATATTTATATATGTATATTATTTATAATTAAAATAATAAGTATAAATAATTAATAAATTACAAATTAACATCTATATACATTGGAAAAGAACGAAATACAGAATTGCGTTTTAAAAATTTTAAGTGCATGCAAACGAAGAATAATTCATCCGACGCAATACACAACCACTACATTACACTCAGATTCCCCCACCAATTGCATTTTTTCGTTCCGGCATTGTCAATGCGAACTGCTTTTTCTCGTTGTCGTCCACTTACGACTCTCCGGTGTACTTGGCATTCCCACCTCGTGCGCTCTCTCGCGCGCGAGAATATATTAGAGTGCATGCTCTCTCTCTCACACGTGTTGACCTCGGCCATGGCTGCAGTGGCCGAGCAATCATCCTTCTCTTTCTCTTACAGACGCGTATGTGTGAGTGTGTGTGTGTTTGTATATTTGCTCCTTGTAGCTGCTACTTCATGACCCTCTAGGGTTCCCTCTCGCTCTCTCTCTCGTACTCAGAGGTTCCGCTTCGTCATCTTTCGATGCAAATATGCAGCGTACGTGTAGCGTCGTCTGCGCACGCGAAGCCGTCAAGCAAATTGTATTACCCCTTTCGGTACTCGCTCTTTCTCACTCATCACTCTTCCGAGGATACGAGAGGACTTGTCTACCTCGCGTACAGCTTGAGCGGTCATTTGACTGGCATAAAGTGCTAATTTTCATGTTTTCTTTATCTGAATAGTAATCGTGTATGTAAACAAGTTAAGTTTTTATCATTTCGCTGTATTTATTAGATATTTCTGACTCTTTTTGTTGACATCTTGTTTTATATTTAGTTTTATTCTACTTTATTATTGCATTTTTTTTGCTATAACATATAAAATTTTTAAAGTTAGACTCTAAATCTTCTATTTTTTTGTACTTACTTGCGAAGTTGTAGCTGATCTATAAGATGAAATAATGATCTTCTAATTAAAGGCTCAACTAGTTTACAACTTCACTATATTCTTCAATCCTATAATAATTCACAAAAACTTTTTTCCAAGTTTCTAGAACATTTGTAGATTTATCGTTTTAAACTACATTTCTTGTTACGCCATTATATGTATCACATAACAGCGGCATCTCGTCTTCGTAGACAGCCTTCCCAGACCTTGACACCTGCGACACAGCGGGTGGCGTCGACGGTGGGGGGTGGTGGAAGCTCGCAACCGATGCGCGAGTGCACGTGATTAATGCGATATACGCGATTACACCGTTCGCCGGATTACATTACGAGATTGCAGCCCGTTCTTCTTGCCGAGCTGTTGCGCCCACCGCCGACGCCGTCTAGCTTTTCCCACCCCCGCATGATCGCTCGCTCGCGCGCGTGGTGTATAAGTATTATACGCGCTCGCGTACGTGCTGACGAGGGGGAAAGGGAAAGTGCAGTAGGCGCTTCCTCGGCAAACTTGGATGCCGCATACGAAATGAAGCGAACGCAGTACGTATACCTACTTACACCCCTGCGCGCTCGCGCGTGCCCGTAAATGGATCTTTTATAGTTTGCGGCCTCGTCGATCTCTCGTGAGCGAGCGGCCTGTATCAGCTCTCGTCTCGTCGCGTGAGCCTGGCTTGCGGCTGGCTAAGTTTTACGGGCAGGGGTAGCGGGTGGCGAAAAAGAGGGGCCGGATTCTGGAAAGAACGACCGACCTACGGGATATTGCGAGAGGGATATGGGATTAGCGCGATATTAAAATCTGTTGGCTTCGATTTATCCTCATCTGGACCTTGCGCTGGAATGGTTTTTCTGGGTTGGTACTTTTCGCACCCAGCATTTTGGGATGATTTGAGAAAGGATGTTATATTTTTCGTTCTATTTGACTGTTAAGTTTTGTTGATTAGTTTGATTAGTTTGATTAGTTTATCTTTATTTTTCGCTATTTGAATTTATTAAACAATTATAGTTATTGGAAGAATAACAGCTTGCAAGCTCTCTCGTTTTATCCTACTTAGATTATTGTTCGCTAGTGTATCTCGACGTATCGGCAGAACTTCAAAAGAGACTGCAAAGGTTAC
>JAPYZO010005886.1:0-15019 GCA_030522905.1 Torymus flavipes | reverse complement strand
GTTCCCAAAAAGTATTGTGAGTATAACTACCACCTTAAGAGTTGGTTGAATTTAGAATTTCAACAATTTTCAATGCACATATTTTGCAGTAATAAATATCTAATTTTTTTTAGTACTCTTGTAACGAAAAATTGTATCGTAAAGATTTCTCCCGGGTGGCGAACAATATTTTTTTTCATAGTATGATTAAAGTACGTCGTCGCATCGTTTGAGTGTGTAAACTTGAATTTTACGCACAGTAGGCGTAAAGAATGTGAATCGACAAACTTTATGCATACATAATATGCAAAAAAATAACTTTTTTTTGTGCGAAATCTTTACGACCTCGTGATCGCCCAACACTCAGGCTGGCTGCTCCGACCCTCGTGATCGCCCAACACTCAGGCTGGCTGTAGTATGTGAAGTAAAAATGCAAAGATCGTATTACAGTAGTTTAATCCTATCCTATATCGACGGCTGAAAGAAAGAAGAACGTATCTCGGCGCGTGGACGAAGAACGACCTATCTCAACGCGCGGACGAAGAACGGACGTATCTCGTCACGAGGATGAAGAACTATATATACGTATCTCGGCGCGAGGATGAGGAATGACGTATCTCGGTGCTCTTTCAGCCAGTATACGGCGAAATACGCCTTTCTTCTTCCTCGCGCCGAGATACGTCGTTCTTCATCCGCACGTCGAGATACGTCACTCTTCAACCATGCGCCGAGATACGTTCTTCTTCATCCTCGCGCCGAAATACGTCGTTCTTTGTCCACGCGCCTAGATACGTTCTTCTTCATCCGCGCGCCAAGATGCGTTCTTCTTCCTCTCAGCCGTCGATATGTAAATGATTTTTCACTTTAAAGACTTCGTCAGATTATCAGAAATGAAAATTATTAATATACTAAAAGTTGTAAATTAAACGTACTTAAATTAAAAACATGAACTTAAAGCTGAATTTGGTGAAAAACTAAAGCAAGAAAAACTAAGAAGTTACACCAAAATAAAATATAGTTTAATTTTTCTTAAGCAATAAAATTACAATGTAAAATAGATAAATACACATATTGAATTTTATATTCATAAAAATAAACATTTGTTTGGAACATTTATTTTTGATACACGATGATTCATAGGTAATTATTGAATAATTATCAAACTGATGCTTGTTGTAATAAATTCAAGGCTGCATAAGCAGTCTTAACAACCTAAAATAGTAATATTATAACATTTTTTAAACATTATTATAATTATAGATACCTTTTATTAAAGAGATCATTCTTTGTCTTACCCATATAAAAGTGTTTATTGATAAATTACATTGTCCATGAAAAGATATATTGGAACCAGTTTGCGCAGAAAGCATTACAAACCACATATTCTTTCTTTCTTCTGCTGATAAATCCATCCAATCGCTTGAATAAATGGCACTAGTTACCGCTTTACTCTGTAAAAATAAAAATAGACAGATACTTGCTTTCGGAGCGCTCTCGCGCTCCTTGATTATTTCAGAATTTTATTTGGTATATTTATATTATACCTTCAGTTCCAGTTCATTTCCAAACCAACAGTAAAGAAATACTTGGCATAGCATGGTGGCAACATATGATACCAAAGACCAAAACTCAAAACTCAATATTGATTTCTATCAGAATAAGTGCTTTTCATAAATTGTGTTTATTCTTTTTTTTTTGAGGGATTTGGAGAAACGCTTACCTGGGACATTTGGAAGATGCTTGTACACAGTGTGACTAAACTAACAAAGAAAAGTGGTACAATTACAGGAATATAGAAATGTTGTATTTTTGATACAATTTCTTGTATAAGTAAGTGATGCTCAATGCAATGCTTTATCGACCCCACAGAATTAGAAATCCTGCAACAACATATTTCAAATTGTCCGGTAGCCATAATGATAAAACCATACATCATTGTATCCAAAGAAACATCTAACATAACTCCGTAGATTCCTGACAATACTTGTAATATATATGTGATCCAAAAATTAATTGGGTTAGCAATACTGTATGGCTGATAGGCTTTAAATGGTAATATGGTCCCATTGATTTCAGGAGAAAACAATGGCGTCGTGAGAAGTACACATGCAGAAGATTCGGACAAACCTATGATAAACAAGTAAATTCTTGCAGCTGTTTTAGAGAATTTTCGTCTTATGATTTCCTCATCTTCTGATTTTGGTTGACAAACTTCTAATCGAAAGTCAGCCAATAAATTTGCCATTTCATCCCGTCGGCTGATAAAGTTGAACATCTTCCAACTCAATGCTAAAAAGTTAAAGGTAAGAAATAGCACTTCAGTAAACTCATCCACGTTGCCTTCCATCGTTGCTAACTGGAAAATCTGACTCAATGTAAACTGGATTATCACAAACAAGATTACTATGGTATACAGAGCTTTGAGTACGAAAAAACGATTATTTTCGTACCAGATACCTCCAATTTGGCATGTTCGAAAATTGTATGGTAGAATATCCATATTTATTAAAAACAAAATTGTATATTAATTTCTTTAATAACAAGAAGTAAGAACAAAAATAATTTTTTTATATTTTCTATATGTTTCTTATAATTTATTTTTATTATTTCACATTTGGTCAATAAATAAAATGCAAAAATATTTTTAAACAAGAACTACTTGACGTAGAAAATACAAATTTTCATATTGTGACTTATTAATTCTCTAAAATAAACAATAATTAAAAAGGAACAAAACTCTAAATGAGTGATGCGGCAACAATACTTATCGCAAATGTTATACTGATCAGTTTTGCATGGCAATACTGTAACCAGGGTAACCCTTCTATTACGCATCTATAACCGTTCCCATTTGCGAATATTATCGTACTATTATCATGAGTAGCCTAGAATTTCCTATAATTTTAATATTCGAACAAACCATTCTGGATTCTAGGAAAAACATAACACACACACAATTGTGTCTAACTCGTACTTCGGTATGTACATGATGTCTACTTCGTCCCCTTAGATTTGTTCTTACAAAATTTGAATAACGAAAACTCTTGAATATAAATATGATGTATGTATAAACAAATTATATCATAAATTTAATTCTTCTTATAAACTATAGTTAAACTCAATAGTTGGCGTGTTTCACTTTAAGTTAAGTACACAATTTTTTTCAATGAGAGAATCATTTAATAAACCTATAAAATAAGATACATCTCGTTGTTAATTTATGTCATTCTGTTGTGCACTTATATTGTTTTTTTGTGTTTTTGCTTAGTACAAAATAAAAATAAGTTAAATCTTAAAATGTTGAATGTCATACTTTATTTCTGAATTCCTACAAGGATGCAGATAAATATATTTCCAATGTAAACAGTAGTTAAAGTCCAAAGTACCAGATGCTAATGAAAACTGGAGAGTCTTGTTGCTAACACGATCACTCTTCTTGCACTACGATATTTACCATAAAAAATATTAGGTCATGCAAAAGTTATATTTGTACGAAATTCTGACTATATTTTTTAAATCTTCGTTTTATGTGAAATCATTAAAAGTTATAAAATATTAAAACATCTTTGATTTATTGAAAAAAAAGTTTATGAAAAATTTATTTAACTTACTTTGTAAAGACTCATTGTTTCTTAAAATATTAAAACAAAGTTATGAGTATGTATAATTTTTTTTATGTTATATTTGCTTCAATGTTTTGCATATTAACTGTTATTTATGACGTGAATCTTTGTTGCTGTTTCATTGAAATCCAACTTTGTATTTAAAGATTCAAATAGCCTACTGATCAATGCATTCCATGGCTTTACATGCTTTTTATCTAATGCTAATGATAGATCATTAGCTATTCCTACTGGCATCAGGTTCTTTGAATTCAGTTCATTAAGATTATTTTCAAAAGCATTAACTACGTCATTAAACTTCACATTATTTTCATTTTTATTGTTGTGTAATGATTGCACTGTATTTTTAGATAGAAAATTTTTTCTGTTTTTTCTCATTTTCTTAGTACCTAGGCGTTGAGGATACAATTTATTATTATTTATTTTAAAAGCTATCGTAAACAAATTTGATATATTGTCTTTGTAACCTTTGACTGGTAAAACTGTAAAATCTGTTAATTGATGATCAGATTTATTATTGTGCGAAAATATATTTTGCAGGATTTGGTTAAGATGTAACATCATATTAGAGTTGGTAACACTAACTTCATTTGAATTTGGTACCTTAAACTTATCAATAAGATCATCATCGTCATCAGGAAGATCATCATAGATGCCTGAAGAAGATTTTGAATCTTTATATATTCGTAAGTTATCATTTATAATACCTTTTTCTGAAGTATTACTGAAAATTTTAGGTTCAGTCGTTGTTATTGAATTTCTATGTGGAAGAATTGTCGTAAAACTAAATTTATTTTTATTTTTGTTCATGCTTGATTGGACAATTTTTGTTATATTTTCCTTAATAAAGTATGTATGCGCATTTTTATCAGTATTATTACTGAATACCTGTGAACTTGTAACATTTTTACTTAAATCGTTTACCATTGATTCAATTAAATTTTTAAAACCCATCGTTGGTAATGAGTGCTTCAAATTTAAATCCATGTTAATATCTGATTTTACCGAGATATTAGTTCTATTTAGATTGTTTTTACTATTATCAAAATCATCATTTAATAATCGTAATGTTATCTCGGTATCGTTTTGGATTGAATTGTTTCTTTCAGCATTAATTTTAATATCAATATTACCAAATGGTTGTATGGTAGTTGATATGTACGGCATTTCTGTATATTCAATGTATTTAATTATGGATGTTGACTTTTCAGTTTGTAGATTATTTTTTCTTTTTTCAGCGGAATATTGAGGTTTGGATATAATATCTGCAATTTTATTTTCTATTGAATTATTATACACTGAATGATTTGATTCTAATCTTGGAATCTCACTAGAAGAAGTGAATTTTTCAATAATTTCTATAAAATCTGGACGACTAGTTACTATATCAACAGTTGAATTATCTAATGAAGGTTTTGAAGGTACTGTAGAATTCATAAATAGATTTTCGTTTAAAGAAAACTTTTGAGTTGTTTTAACTAATATATTTTTAACATTCGAAATTTTTTTATGTATAGATTTCATCTCTAACGCTGTTGTATTCCATTCCTTCATTTTTTGACAGTCCAATGTTTCTGCAATACATAAATGAGTATAAATTCCAGAATATGTACGAAATTTGTATTAGATTATAAATTAATGCACGGCAAAAAATCGTCGCACAATAAAAAAATTAGTCGGCCTCACCATAGTACTATAACAAGTCTAGTTTTTACTCAAGTGCTGCTATGAAAACATAACACTTATTATGTCACAATACAGCGTAATAATACTTACATGAAGAGTTTTCTAGTATCTAAAAATGAAGTCCAGAGCTCACGTTTCCCTTAAATGGGCCCTTTTTCTTGACATATGGGTAATTTTATTTCAAATATCCTCTACTTCGTTAAAACATGACGTCTCTTCTGCTCACTGTTATAAATATTTTAGGATCTTATAATCAATCAAGAATAGGTAAGATAATAGTTAAAAATAGGATCCATTAAATTACTTAAAATCAATATTTTTGAATGAATCGGAGTTTAAAATTTAGCTTTTGACGTCTACTTTTATAATCTTTTTTACTCACAATGTAGCAGTGAATAGAAGAGACATTTTTTTTTTACAAAATAGAATATATTTGAAATGAAATTTCCCATATCTCAAAAAAGACCCATTTGACGGAAGTGTGATCACTGAGCTTCATTTTTAGATAACAGAAATTGACTTTTAAGGTGGCTTCACCGCGTGAATCGGTAAGATTAATAACATTTTTTACAATCGTTTGTTCAAATGGTATAATATAAAAAATAATATCACATAATATGATTCATAATGTATCAAAAAAATGTTTTCAACGAAATCTCAATATTGCAACGTAGATGTCGCCAATTAAAAAAAGTTCAACTATCAATGTTAATCTTTTTTATTTTTGATCCGATTCAAAATTGGAAGGGATAATTTTGTTTCTTGTACAATTTCATAGGGAGTAAACGATATCAAAATTTAAAAATTTTGAAAACCTGCAAAGATACATCCACTTGTTTGTAGATTCGTGTATGCTTTATAGAGAGTTGAGTTAAATAAATACTTGTATCTTTGTAGTTTTTGGAAATTTTGCAGTTTCTTTAGTGCAATATACCTCGCAAATAAATCATAAATAAAAAGTGAGCTCATTTTGAATAATGACGTACCGGTAGAACCTCGTTAATACTTCAATGGATATTAACCGCATCTTGGCTGATGAGGTCAATATCCTATCAACCTCGATATTCGTTTAGGTGATATTTTGCTGTTAACAAAGTTTTCGATGTATGATTTGAACATTTTTAGCTTTTGAGTAAGGATTGTGACATAAAAATCTAAAATGCATTTGGTCACCGGGGGTGATGCTGGGCTTAAAGTAGCAAATCCCCATTTTCTTAATTGCATAGGACAAAGATCTGACTCACAAGGTCACTCGAAGATTTTACATCATTAAGAAGGTGTCGTAAGCAAATATAGAAAACTCAGAGGTCACTTGTTGGGTCAATACGCTGCACGCGGATAAATCGAATTATATATAGGCAACTATTTTTCCATGCGTGTGTGTTATTAAGATACGCGAGAAATATCATTCTCCAATGACATTTTGTCTGCATATAGATATGAAACTCACGCTGTTGACATATATATGTTTGCTTTTCACTGCAAGAAAGTCCATATACTATAGGAGTATCAAAATCTTCTCGATCCATGTTCAAACAATCGCCTTTATTCTCATAAACCTCAGGATCTTGGTACCATGGAATAAAACTTTCTCCAAAGTTAGGAATCAGTTTTCCAGAACTTTTCCAGATCCATTGTCCATTATTGAACTTTTCGATAGGTTGATTATTGTTCGTCTGTCGTTTCCCATCAATCCAAATATGTTGCAACTCTATGATTAGAATCTGCGATTATCAATTGAAGTTGTTTAGAGAAATTAAATTAAAATATATTCAAAATATTATTAATGAAAACAGACTTACGTCCCCTATTATCAATCATTATGTGGACTATATGATTTATTGTTATTAATGAATCTAAAACTATGAGTGTAGCATTCAATCGTTTACAAGATTCACTTGCTTCATACCACTTCAGAGGATGAAGACCTATCCAGTATGGACAGGTGTCTACAGTTACGGGTACTGGTTCTGTATTAATATCTCTTTTAATGGCTGAAAAATTAGAAAATTAGTGATAGCGGTAAGAAGCAGTCATTATATATTTTCCACCAGTTTTCATTAATTTTATTTGCGAAATTTGTAGAAACGGTATATATACATAATAGCTCAACTGTCTTACGTGTTTCACAGAGAAAAGTACGTTTCCTATCACATTTGGCACTTAAATATTGAGGCGCTTGGTTCACATGCCTATCTAACAACAGACATTTCCCTGATACCATAGCCTCATTATTCCACATTTCATTATGAAAGATGAGACTTCCTGAAGGTAGCCATATCCAAACCTGATTTTTCTCATAGCCACCAATCCAAACATTTTCGATAGCTCCTGTTAGCAACGTATAAATAGATGAAGATTTTAAGTTGATAAACAAAAATTAGACATGCATAAAATAGAATTTACTTGGCCTAACTCTTAACATTCCTGACGCTAAAGTTTGTGCTTCTATTAAATTAGAAACTTCAGCTATTTGGAATCCTCTTTGTCGACATTGTACAACTGCTTCTGACCAGGTCAATTCTCCTGAATATAATATAAAGTGTTTTTTTTCGACTTTGAAAGAAAATATGTCTGTAATACTCATCCTAGAAGGAAATTGATCTATAAAATTACAATACTGTATTAGATTATTTTTCAATTGTATTCAGAGCAGAATATTTATTAATTTGTATAATTATTATCATATTATTTCTATATTACAAAGTATTTTCGCCGGGTGGCTCCGTTCAGCCTAAGAAGCCCCTTCTTAATTTTACAGCTCCTCCTTAAATTAAAGTTTAAATAACTAAGAAAGTGAAATAATTGCAACCTCTCAACTGCCCCAACTCAATTCAATCGAACCCATCCCAACTAAACCAACTCAAAAACATGTATTGAAAAATGAATTTTTGATATATTTTGTATTTTTCTCAGTTATTTAAACTATTTTTTTGCTGTTGAAGCAATAACGACTAGAGCGATAATCCATAAAATAATATTCAACTGATAATATTTAATTGTCTAGGTAAATTAAGGAGGGACTTGAGGGTTAGAATTGTTTCATTTTCTTAATTATTTGAACTCATAATATACTTAATAAGAAGCTCCTTCATTGAACCGCAACAGCGGTGAAAACATTTTATAATATATATAAATAACAGAACAAAACGACCAATCGTCGAGGTTGGCGTGCGTAGCGTGTAGGGGGGGGGGGGCATAGTTTCCCTAGTTATATTATATTACTAATTATTTATTGACAATATATCAATATTCTATTATCATATTCAGAAAATTAAGTAAATTTTAATTTTTTCGATTATATGTACTGCATACCTTTTTGACAAACAAAGGGTCTGAGCTCTTGGCATCGAAGTGGAGTGAACATTGGAATATTGTGATTTTTTCGAAATAACGTGAGACAATAAAAATCATTGTCTAAATATCTATCAGAATAATGTGGTAAAAAAATCATTTCCTGAAGAAACCTATTAGGCACTAATTTTTCATTGTTCGCCGTCCATATCCAATAACCTCGAGAACCCATTTTAGATCCAATCCAATACTCCTTATTAGCTAAAAGTACAGATTAAAAGGAAAATTTTATTCTACCAAGAATTAATTAATAAATCTTAAATATTACCTAAAATATTTTCTGAAGTTAGCTGTGTGATAAAAATGGCATTCTCTTCTACGTCTAAAGTAGCAAGTTCAGATTCATATTCTGAACAAATAATCCTTGCCTCTTCCCAACTTACGCAATAATCATAGAACGTATATTCAATATTATCGAATGTGATGATCTCAATTGGACTCTGTCTGAAAGTCGAATCTAGCTTTGTGCATGAGAATGCAAACTTAACAAATCTCGCATTTTTCATAAGTATTTATTTGTAATTATTATTAACTATAAAAACGAAAGTATTCATAATACAAACAATGAATGAACGTACGTATAAAGTAATATATTCTTAAAATTTGCAGAAAAAAAATTATACAAAATATAATATAATTTTAAGAAATGTTAAAGATCTTACTATTGTATATTGGATGTCCCAGAGACATGTTAATGAAAATAAGGAATAATGCAATCGTAAACATGTCGATAAAAAAATCAATTATTCACTCCCACATTATTTGCCGCGATCTTGGACATGAATGCAGTAAACGACCACTGAATGAGTCAAGAATTATCGCTTATTGACCACGCCAGGTTAATTAGAATTTCACAATTCCTGAATTCCTTCAAGACCAACGATGAAAATGAAATTTATCATCACGAAGAAATGTCGATCATGTTTTCAAATTTATTCATGAATCAAACTGTGGACGTAAATATGCTTCACATGCGTAATAAATAATAATAAATACTAGTATTTAATAACACTATAATAACAATGAAAAATACTTCACCTATTATGTTTGTTATTGTATAAAAACAATATTTATAATGGTCATATGCTTTAGTCAGTTCGACACATACGAAATCAACAACTATTCAATCACTTTGATATATCGCATTATCAATGATTTCCTAATCTTCCTAATAAAACAAATCAATTATTTTAACAATATCATAACAAACATAATTTAATAACATTTAACAATATAATAACAAATCAATTATTTTAACACAGGACTTACGTAAATAATATTACCCTTCTTCATAACTCGTTATCAAATTAATAAATTGTAATAAGCAATAATAATTAATCGAGATACAAAGACATAAAAAGAAATTTATTTAGTTGCCTTTAGGAAAAATGAATGTGCATTGAAATCATAATGAAACTCTTTCTCTCGGCAAAAATCAAACTAAAAAGAATAAGAATATTAAAATATTTCTGAAAACATAGAAACACTTTGTGTAAAAAATCGATTGCTGTATTAAATTTCTTGTTCATTTTTTCCATGCTGAGTTAACAAAATTTGTATGATTTTAAGGTTTAGTTTTGGTTTTGCATCGACTTTTTAATTTTTAAAGTACATTTTTACATTTTCAGTACATTTCAGATACAGTATAAAAATATCTATACTAATAGTACATTACGGTACGAATGCCGAAAGTTGAAGTTCCACTACTGCGTGAAGTTAACGTCGGAGGCGAAGCCGAGAGCACCATATCACGCAGTGGTGGGTCTTGATCGTTCGTCTTGTGTACCGTATACTATTTTTCTTGATTCCCGGTAGAAAGGACGTTTATACCATTCAAAATCATAATTTTAATATGATTATTCGGCTTTCGTGGTATAAATACTGTATGACACTAATGCTTAAGTTGAGTTCGATGCTCGCCCCGACATTTGCGGCACGAGCGCAGCGAGTGCTGCTTCTAGAAGTGGCGGGCATCGAATAAAACATCACGTGCATAATTTTAATAAATGAATTCAATTAAAGAACGTGTAAAATATTTTATACCACTCTAATCTCAAAATCATAACTTTAATATGATTATTCCGCTCTAGTGGTATAACATATTGTATGATACGGGTGCGTAAGGTGACTTTTACCGCAATCGACTTTTCTCACTCGCTTCGCTCGTGCGAAAAACGTCTCATGCGGTAAATAATCACCTTCCACACTCGTATAATAATGTACTATTTATTAATTATTAAGAGATTTTGAAAACATAAACGAGCAGTTATTGAACGTAGAATTATTAAATGTATAATTATTAAACATGCGGTTTTCATATTCAACAGCAGATTTGTGTTATAGATTGATTAGACAAAACTTTTATTTATTTCACAAATTAAAGCAATTATAAATCGCTTGTTGATTGATGATCAGAAGTGATTGTTTTTGTTGTACATATAGGTTAATTTTAAATATATTGACAAAACCTCTAAAACAATCTATTAATAAAATCTGCAGTTGTCTAGTTACCAATTACTCAGAAGCATGCGTGGCGAAAGCTGCTGTCAGTGGCGAAAGCTATATAATAATGGTTAAAATTTCCTTCTTTCGCTATCGAAAACAATGGTGAAACAACGTACTTCTCACCAGGGCATCAAGAAAAATAGATTTTTTTCATGCATGTGTTGCAACACATGTATGAGAAAGGCCCTGTTTGCGCACTCATTTAGATTTGCAAAATAGAACTCTGCCCGCAACTCGTTAAGAAAAGTAGTATACGCATGAACACGTGCGCAGTAAGTCCCCCGGGAATGACCACACATTTGCGCGCGCAAACTCGAACTTTGCACACGATAGGAAAACATCGATTGGCTATCAATTCTGGCTTGTCCGAGAGGCTTTCCCAAGTACACAAAACGCGCTGTCATTCTCTCACTTAGTTATAGTATACTACGAACCTAGAGAGTAAAAGTAAATAATGCCCAAACCGCATGTTTGTCACCCGAGCCGAAGGCGAGGCATTCTTTATTTCCTCCTGTGTACTTACACTATTTTTTTTATCTATTTTTTAACGTAACAAGTTTTGCTTTAGCATGAAAGATTGAAAAGTCGATTTCTTATCGATTAATAATAGTAAAAAAGAGCTCGGAAAATTATTTATCAAAGAGAAAAAGCGTTTGCGCGCTTTCGTAAGCTGCTCAGGCAGTAAGAAATAAAAAATCGATAGCCAATAATTGTTTTATTATACTGTCATGAAAATGCACTCATTCTTGATTAAAAAATAACTCGAAAAATTATTTACTTAAAATATTTAACTAAAATTTAACATTAGTAATTTACAAATATTAAAGAACGAATTTCGCATATAATGTCATGGTTTTCTCGCTTCGTGAGTGTAAGACGCGCCATAATAAGGCAATTTGCAAAATAATTTCTTTCGTTATTAAACATTAATAAATAATACTAAACAGTTAGTGAAAATTTACAGTTATGGTCGTTCTATGGGCAGATACTATTGTACTTAAATATAAAATATTCTACAATTAATTATTCTCATGCTGCAAAGGGAGAACCCATATTGTATCATAGACTGGGTACTAACAAAGTAGATATCGTCAATGTAAAAAAATGATGCAACAAATCGCTTTAATCTTTTGAATTTTTGCTTCAATTTCAATTTTTAAAGTCTCATTTTCATCTTTGTTGAATTTTATTAGGAGATCGTGGATGAAATTAAAAATTTTTCAAACTGGAAAATTTGGTCCATGGTACCTCGTAATAAAATCTAACACAGATGAAAATTAGCCTTTAAAAATTGCAATTGAAGCAAAAATGAAAAAGATTAAAGCGATTTGTTGCATGATCAGTTTTTTACATTGTCGATATCTACTTTGTTAGTACTAAAATTTTTTCCGTAACTTAAAGTACCAGTCTATATGATACTATATGGGTTCTCACTTTTCAGTATGAGAACAATTCATTGTAGAATATTTTATATTTAAGTACTATATCTGCCCATAGAACCACCTTAAAAATGAATATAATGAAAAGTGAACAACCGATAAACAATTAATAAACAACTGATTTTCACACAAGCTGTGTGACATTCGTTTAAACTTTAATCTCTTTTAAACTTTAATCATTTTTATACTTAAAGAATTTCATCTGTCAAGTCATTTACATCTTTGTTATTACAAATACAGTTTTCTTTCAAGTGAATCATAACTTTTTTCTATAGTATACAAAACAGAACAAGTAAAAATCTTCAACTTTTCAAATAATTTAAAAATACCTGTCTCTCAAAAGAACCTGAAGAATAAATTTCATTGTCTTCATATTGTGACATCGATTTAGTAATATAAAACACTTACGTTACCGATTTTTATAAAAATTACATAAATAATCGTAATTAATAACATTCTTTATATCTTTGATTAAATCTTTATTCTACGGATACTATTTTCTGGGTAAGATAATATTTGAATAATTGAAAATAAACATTATCAAGTAGTAAACAAAAATTATTTTTATTCTATTCTTGCTACATACATACTTACAAGACGTCAAATAATAAAAAATCACGTGAGAGTAATAAATGCACATAGTATTAAAGATTTTTGGGTTTATTAACAGTATTGTTAACTTTTCATACATATATGAGTATGTACACTGCAAGAACAACATATTTTCTTCTGTATCGTGAAATTATTCGAAATATATATATGACCAACTTTAACATTGGTTTATCATACCTTATTATCTAAATATTCTTTAATGTTTAACGAAAATACATAAAAATGTTAGCCGTTTATTTACAATGTTTGTATAAAAGCACTCTAATAATTTCAAAAGTGGATTGAAGCGTCAGTTAAAAATTTTAATGTAATTCAACATTTACGAATAATAAATATATATATATATAATTATACTTTGGTATTATATTCATCTATAGTGTAGAGTTTTTATAAAATTTCACTTTGAATAAAATTCGTGTAACAAAATGCAAAATTCAAATTCACTCATTCTCACTTTATAAAATTCAGAGTTTGCAATCATTAATTGATGATTTTCACATTATGACGTTTTAACTCAATACATTGAGATGTATGTTAGGTGTTCCAATTCGAATACTCAAAATACTTGTCCAATGTGGTCTTTCAATGATCATTAGATACATTATGACAGTACTGGAATATCTTGATGATTCTTATAAGTTTAATATTACGCAGTTCCACATTGTAGAATCTTGTCTTGTATCGACATGCAAAATTAATTAGTTTCTTGAAAAACTATTGTGTATATTTAAAAAAACTCATTCTTTTCATTTACTTTTAAAGCAAACTTGTTAAGGACACGAAATGCTGTCGTATTATCAATAGAACTTTAAACTTGCTTCGGGTTCCCGTCAAAAAAAAAAAAAAACACATTAATTTCAGAATAATTACTACTAATTATCCTTCATCGTATATATTCAAACAAGATTTTTGAATTAAACTTTTTTGTTCTAAATCTCTTTACGGCGAAAGAATCTGTTTTGCTGTCGCCATAGTAAAGCTTTGCAATCTCTCGCAATGATACAAGATCAACGCCGCATAAAACTTGAACGTCCCGGAACAACAACAGCAACGATAGTCACGTGAAGAAACAGTAGCGCGTGCATTATTGTATCGGTTAACGCTTGTTGGGCTTCCTGAAGATACCGGCGAACAATACGGTGCGGCTGGGAGCGTCGTAAATGAAGTAGGCGAAGGGGTGGTTGGCGGTGAAGATGGCGGGCTCGGTCGGTCTGCTGGACCTGAAGCTGAACAAGGCAGTGGCGGCGGCGGCGGTCGTTCCCTCTTCGCTCACGTCGATCTTGGCCTTGTGCACGGCATCGCCGAGGTGGACGCTGGACTCGCCGTCCTCAGTGAAGCCGCCAAAATCGGCGTTCGTGTCGAAGACGGCGCCCGCGCCCATGGAGACGAGGAGATCCTTGACAGGCAGCTCGCGTTCCAGACTGAACTTGGGCAGGGCGACCTCGACGTCGCGCGAGGGCATGCCGTTGTCGAGGATGTCGCGGAGCTCTTTGGCCGAGTCAGAGTTGTCGGAGAGACGCTGGAGCAGCTGCTGCACACCACCGTCGGTAGTCTGCTGCTGCTGAGTGGAGACGAAAGGTGGCAGGAGAACGTACATGGAGACATCGTCGCCCTTGTAGGGCAGCTGGAGGATATGCACGCCGAGCTCCTCGTGGACCACTAAAAAGAAAGGCAGACTCCCTGTTAGCGTGGTCTCGGATTTTGCGTTTTATTTGCAATTTTTCAGGCTGTTTGACAAGAGTTATCTAGTAGCAGCAAAACAATAAATTGTTAGCTACAATATACAAAAAAATTAAATCACGGAGCAATTAAATGACATCA
>JAPYZO010005885.1:0-21877 GCA_030522905.1 Torymus flavipes | reverse complement strand
ATTTTTTTTTTCTTCAACTCAACGCTCTTCTCATCCCTCTCTTGAAAGTACAAAGATCGCAGTCTTTATCTCTCTCATGCTTATTTTTGCTTACTATTTCAGTTCTACGCGGTGCTGCCTTGAAGTTATCGGTACATCGGTGTCTCGGCAATATACATCGAACACGCGTTCGATTAATTAGCAGAGTTAACGGTTAAATTTCTCACAGTCTTAGCGAAATAGGAAGGATATCGTGGCCGAAGAATATATCGACGCATTGATACACCGAAGGCGCATTCGACACGAGATCGATTTAACGATAATTTTTGGACAGCTTCCGCCTTAACAAAATTATAACAATAAAAGAAATTCACAAAGACTCAAAATTGCTTTTTTTTTTGTTCGTCGTTTTTTTGAATCGAGAGAATCGATCTTTTCGTCGTTTTTTTGAGCTGCGCGAGCGTCAACTTTCATTTTATTATCGGTGTGCAGAGCGCGGTTCTTTTGCTTTACACTCTATTGAGAACGAACAAAAAGTTAAAGGAGAAACTCAAAGAAAGTATACACATAAGTTCTCTGGCTTGCAAGCTCTCCGCTCTCCTCGTTTACATAAGAAATAATAATAATAATAATAGTAATAAAAATAATATTAATAATAATATAATATCCCACTCAACATATACATACAATTGTGATTTCGAAATGAAAAGAACAGCCAATTTAATTTGAAACAAAAATAATAATTTATTTCCTAAAAAATATAAGAAAAAAGTATATAAAAAACGTCCATCGTCGCTGATAATCGACATATAGAATAATAATAATAATTAATAATAATTAATAATAATATATCGTATCCTCGAATTTCACTCTCAATTTTTCTCATATATATACTCCTTTCCTTGCCTTCCTTCAATAATCGCCTACATTAAAAAAAGAAAAGAAAAATCGTTCATTTAATCTTTTCCCATATTGCGCGCAACTCTCTCTCTCCACTTCATCGTATTGCACTTGTGTGTATGTATAGTTTAAGAAAGAGAAAAAACAAACGATAAAAAACAAACATAGTTGGAAAGGCGAGCAGCAGCAGTAATAATAATAGTAACAGTAGTACAAAAACGGAAGGGACAAAGAAAGGTGTAGTCTCGAATTATATATTAAAGCTCGTATACACAAACACACGCACACACACACACACACTGCAACGTTCGTCCCTTCGACGCGACTTTCGAAATTTCGCGCAGCGTGTCAGGAGCGAGCGAGACGAAAGGCGGCGAGAGAACGATAAAAAAGGCTATGGCGGTGTGGCGGCGGCGGCGGCGGCGACGGTCGTATAATAAGAATTAAAATTGAAATTGCCGATCGTGCCCGTCGAGAGAGAGACGGTTGCGGGCGAGCGCACAGGCGACCCGTCGATTGTGTTATGTGTGTGAGTCTTATATAGTGAGTTATTATCAATAAAAAACGAGCAATAAAAAACAATATTTTTTTCTTCTTCCCTTTCATCTGTCTATTGTAGGAGGCGTATAGTTTATTTTAATAGAGTCTCGATTTATTCAATCTATCTCTCTCTCTCTCTCGGTTTGTGTATATATATAAATATATATATGCGCGGCTTACAGGCTAGCTTTATCATAGTTTTCTTTTTCCCTTACACTTTGTCCATCATATTGAGCGTTTGGCGGTTTGACGGGCGCTTATATTATAAACAACAGCCTGCGCGCACGCGGCGGGGTGTATATCTCACGACGGGCACGTGAACGCACAACAAGATGGCAGTTTCAACAATATACGTATTATATTATGTGTATATATATTTCCTCTGTTATGTATATAATAATCTATTATCATTTCTGTATAAAAATCGGATTCTGTTTGTAATATGGTCACGTGATCGCGGCTCGCTCGCTCGTAACGCGCTTTTCTGTATAACAATTATTATAATATTGAGATTCGCGGGACGCTGCTGCTCCTATTATATGTGATGTGCGCGTAACGCGCAGCGTATTATATAATATATATACGTATGATGAGTGACAAAATAACGTAGTTGCTCGCAAATTATCTTGTCGTCCGGTTTCTGTTACTTTGTTTTTTCTTTATTATTATAATCTGCGTATGTTTTGTTTTTACGTGGTTCTCTTCGTAAAGAAGAGAGAGGAAGACGTTTGCGTATATATTTGTTTGTATATGTATCTGTTTTCTGCGGAGTGAATCGCCGCTTACTTTAGACGGAATAAGATGCGCCACGGGGGGAGGAAGAAATCGTCGCGCGAGCCCGACAGTCGTGCAGTCATGTATTATAAACGCGCAGCGGCGCTCGAGAAAAGCCATTCTGAAATAGTTTCTGGTTGGGTTTTTTCGTTAAATGTCAAAGCTTTGTTACGAATTCGCCAGTGTTTTAAATAATAATTGTTATTGCGGTAAAAGAAAACAGAGATGATTTCTTAAGACGAAGAAAAACATTTCAATCTAATATTCTACTATTTTCTTTTAAAATATCAGCAGACTTTTTGCGTGGAAAAGTTGAAAACTTTTTGCGCAAACCAGTTTTCCATATTTTCAAACTTACAAGTTTTGACAAGCTTAGTAAATAGTTTTACGCCAGTTGGCTAAATCAATACGAGGTTTCGGAAATTATTTCAAAATGGTTTTTCGAGGTGAAAGTCCCAATATCGATAAGGGAGGAGAAAGGAAGACGCGCTGTGGGCTAATAAACTAGTCGCTTATGGCACGATGCGCTTGAATTACAAAGGAGGAAGTAAAACAAAAAAGAGCGAGAAAGAACTAAAGTGACGCAGAAAAAATCGCTCGCCCGTCGCGCGTAATAACAAAGTATAGAAAAAGCCACTTCAACTTAAAGTTTACCAAATATTTTCCCGACGAAGATCTCATTATTCGATCGTTTCAATTAAAAGTTACAGCGATGAAAGACAAGGGTTTACATTGAAAAGTTTGTTTAGCCGCATTATTCATCCAACTTGGCTCGAATATTTATCGACGAACAGTTTTACCGACTACATAAATCGTGTAGCATATCTTTAAACAAGATAATCTTATCCATGCCTCTCGCGCTCCAGATGATATTTTTTTTCAATTTTTCAAGAACACGCGTCGAGAATGTCGATCTGAAATATTCTCGACAGAGCTGATTTATTAGAAACGATTATCATATTTACAGTCGGTAAAACAGAACGTCAGCAGATAGGAGATTTTCATGCAAAACTCCCATTTGCCCGCGAATTGCAACGCTCGAAAGTGAATGAGATATTCATCGCGAAACGACGTGTCCCATGCAAAATGGCGAGTCTGTCTCTTGTTTCTTTATCTCTCCGTGGCGCTATTTAGCATACGACTGAAATGGCGGCTGACAATCGAGGGAAGGATGGCGTACAAAAAACGAAAAATAAAAACGAAAAGAAAAACGGTTTGCGCAGTCTATAAGACAAAAAGAAAAACATGGCATTCGTCGTAAATAATATCACACACGCACACACACACCACACACGATGGATTTTGTGACTGCGAGATATCAGTATATAACGATAACGTATATAAAAGTAACGGTCGACAGCTAATGTTCGGCTATGTGGTTGTATATATATGTATATATGCACAGAGAAACAACAAAATGGTAGTAATATGTGTGTGTGTATATATAGTAGTGGTATAGCGAGTCTTCCGCGATATACAATCAACAAAACAAAATGGCGTTCGGCTTGCATATACACACACGCGCACGCGCGCGATCATCATTATTATTCCGTTCCTTTCGTTTTTCCATCGTACATATATGCTCAAGTCGTCGAATGTTTCTCTCTCTCTTTCTCTCACTCGTGTGTACGACCGGTGTATAGTATACTTGTATATAAACGGATTTTATGGCGCAGAGAGTCGAGAAGGTATACAATAATAATAATAATAGCAGCAAAAATAGTAATAATAGTAGCGATAATAGTAATAATAAAATAACTAGTAATAATAATAATATTGGCGTTACAAATAATTACAATGATGGCAATGAAGAATAATAAAGATAAAAACAAGGATCTGTCCGTATCTACATGTTTGCCTACGATTTAGGCTTAAATATAATTTACACTAATTAAAAAAAAAGAGACAAATGTGTGTGTGTGTTCTTATTCCTCTTTTTCTTATGCTAATTGTTCGTTTCGTTTCTCATTTGTTTTGTTTGTTGCTGTATAAGATGTCATTTGAAGTGTATACGAAATGAAAAGAACAAAAGAGGTAAGAAGGAAAACCTTAAGTATTTTCACCCTGTGCCACAAAATGCAAATTGTCGTCGATACAAAAGTTACTTTTTATTATTTAATCTATATCCCTTGCGAAGTCCTCGAAAACCTCTTTCGTCCCGTTTTCAGCGTTAAAACACATGTATAATAATGAAATGCATGTCGCGCCTAGTCGGTAATATGCATCGGGGTAATTTACATTGTATGAAAGATCCATTCTTCATCGTTCCTTAAAACGTAGTAAATGCAAAAAGTTAAGTACGCATCTTACAAGAAAAAAAAATCCCTCGACGTCTCATCGTGCGTTTAAATGCTTCTTTATTTTTATGTTTTTTTTTTACGCGCACGAAAGTCCGGTAATATATTGTGCTGGGTGAATTATTGTTATGGAGGATTTATTTGTTGCTTTCTACCACTCAGAGAAAATTCCTCTACCAAATCCAATAAAAATTATGGCTTTAAAATTATGGTAAAACCAGTAACAACAGGAATAAGTTTTTAATGGCGGATTGCATGTGGGTGTTCGAGATGCAAAAATTATAATGTGAAGAAGGATTTATTATTTAATTGAATTAGTCACTTGTTCTTTTCTCATTTAAAAATGTTGGAACTATAAAATCTACTGTATTGACCACAACTCAACAAATTAAACAATTTAAAGTTCTAACCTTACTGATAGTGATACTGTGTTCTGTAATAAAAGCAGTTCAAGTAGATCCAGTTTGAACAATCCTTTCACATTATAATTTATGAATCTCGAGTTTGAGAGATCATCAGAATCTTTCATGCAAAAAGATTCCATCAACGAGTATAAGGCTATTGTTAGGAACCAGTAGCGGAATCATTCTCTGACTGTAAGTTAATAATCATCATTGTCAACGTAATTCTCTTAACTGATAACGTTCAATAATTATTTCTCTCTACTATGGAAACAAAATGAAAAAAAAAAAAAAGAATTGATTATAGGTATTGCACGCCTCTATCACTATTCCAACCTACAGACCTGAATAAACCGGCACGTCGATAAAAAAATAAGGAAAAAGAAAAAAACGAGAATACGCAGTCGGTTCTCTTCTAAAAAAAGAAAGAAGAAAAAAGAAAACGTTTATAATATATATCATGTTTGTATGTGTAACCGAGATACCTGCATAGTACAAACTTAACTTTGCTTTATACATATTTCATTTACTTCTCGGCGTAGAAAACAAGTGATTCCTCTTTTTAACTAAAATAATAAAAAAAAACAGAGCTGTATATTATAATGTACATATTACGTACGGTTTGGCAGTTGTGTGTCTGTACGTGTTTGTGTGTTCTCGCGGCCTGTCCCAGTCACGGCGCGCCAGCGCAGAGAAAAAAAATCCCTATGTGTAATCTGTTCAGTGAACTCTCATTAGTCGGCTAGGTAATTATACACTTGTGAAAAATAAAAAAAAAACAGTGAAAAAACGTAAAAAAGAAAAATGTTATAATAAAAATCAATAATATTATCAATGCAACATATTGAGACAACGGAAAAAAAGAAAAAAAATCTGCGTTGAGGTATTCATCGAAGCTTGAGTGATAAAAAAAAGTGAAATACAAAAAAAAACCACCAGGTGAAAAGGACTGAGAAATTACTATCGAGACTCGCTTTCGGTAGAAGCGCATGTACACACGCACGTTTCATTTCATCCCGTTTCTCTCTCTTTTGTTTTTTGCTCTCGTTTCTTCGTTCCACGCGCGCAAAAAAAAAGGGTTCACCTTGCACACATTATTATCTTTCGCGTAGCGTGCGTATACATGAGCATTCTTTCATCGGTACCGGAAGTGCGCGCTAAAACCGCCAAATGGAGAGACGCGCGCGCGCGCACACGCCATTATTACGCGCCCGGTTCATCAAGTGTTTGTGTCTGGGTATGCGCACGCGTGTGTGTGTGTATTATGTTATAAAAAAAAAGGAAGAGAGAAGACTATACGCGCGCACACGTTTTTTTTTATGTGTAACGAGCGAAACCGCGTCGCGTCCGCGACCTTGAGATTCTCCAGAGTCCGAATTTTTTTCCTGCTTTGCTCTTTGTGTCGTTTGCACGCGTACGCGCACGCGTGCATGCATATGTTTGTGTGTGAATGTGTGTATGTTTTCGTCTTTGACTTCGAACCGCCAATTTGTGCATGTGCCATTCAAATTCCTCGTCGTATTTTTTTTCTACCCTTTTTACACCGAAATCACAAATTTAGCCTAATCTTTACGTAAGTCTTCTTGTTTTTAATATCACTTTTAGAATTATCGATGAGTCATGGCAAAAGCCTGTCGATACTATCTTTAGCATCGATAGTATCGGCAGACTTTGCGATTGGTCGATCGATTAATTTTTTTCGACTCGAAATCAAGACACTCGAATAAATTGGCGGCACGATGTGAGTTCCTAATATATATAACGATAAAGTCAATGATAACGTTAATAATAATGAAAAAATCGTTGCCGCACGACTCTGTAAAATTGGCAAAGATATAGACATACATCGTTTTCAATTAAAGTTATACGATTTTTATCGAAAGAAAAGCGGGTGAGATATTAAACGTAAATTTTTTTTAAGAAAGACTTTGAGAGCCACAATCACATCGTCAAAGCGCGCGGTAAATATACATTTTCGCGCAACTTGCACAATATATATATACGCGTCCTATATATTATGCGTTCACACGTTTCTTTATTTTTTTTTTCTTCTTTTAATATGTATACGCGGTATAAGACTTACATCCTAATGAGTCGTTTTTACTATTTTTTAACGTGACACCTTTTGCATGACACGGTTTATTTATATCCTTAAAATTCCCTTAATAACACTTCAGAGCACATTTTTTCCATCCACTTTTTAATCCTGTATAATCGGAGTATCATTAATTGCAAGTATTTTATTTTATTTTATTATTTTTTTTTCTTCAATATTCATACGCGATTTGTATACGTATATGTAAATATTTATAATGCACATGCACATACGTGTACGCACACGCACGTACAACTAAAAAATACAATTAAATCACTGCACCAGTTTAGCAGCAATTCCGAGGCACTACGAACAGGCCATAGTAAATATGGCCACACAATTATCATCTCAAATCTCTGTTTTTTTTCTCTTCTTCTTCTTCATCAAATTAAAAGACTATATAGAATATCTAATACATAATAATTAATATATATATATTTATGTATATATATAATATATATATATATATTTTTTTTTATTTATCCTTCATATATATTCCGTATCTCGTACTAAGTATAGATCATAGTGTATTGTGTAATATACAATAATAAAGAGAGATCACACGTCTTAATGTAGAAAAATTTAAAAGACTATCCATCTAGTACGTAAAATTTGTTAAGTATTGCCACGAAATGTACGAATGAAGTCCCATGACGATCACGTTCAAGACAATAATAACGACGCAGTAAAGGTATGAGATGATTTATGATAAATATGAGGGTGGATCGTGAGGACGAAACTGATGGCTCCACGATCATAATGACAATGATAGGTATGATGATGAGGATGAAGATGGCGATGATAATGGTAATGAAAAATGACTATGATAATGATCAATGGTAAAATGATAATGAATGACGAATGATAATGTCAACACGAGAGTGAACGCGCGCGCAGATCGGCCGCCAACCTCATCATATTACGCGCGCGTGCGTGTGGTTCCTTTAAACTTGAGCTACAATTTATTATCGACTATCCTAATTACACTACCACTACGGTGTCTCAGCCTTCTTCCACGTTCCCTCCGTCGTTTCGCTCAGCGTAACTCTCTCTTCTCCACCCGCACCCTCTTACTAACCCTCGCGCCTCAAACATTGCTACCTTCACTCCCTCTCCTATCTTATTCAGCACCAATCTTGATTATTCTCTTCGACGAAAATATAAGGACGTAAAAAAGGAAAAAATAAAACAATGAAAAATATTCGCGTCACTGTCAATTAAACTATAACCGGTTGCTCGTGTGTCTATGTATATATAAATATACATTCGAATTGCGTTAACAGGGACAGCCCCCCCTAAATGAGACTCGTGCCCTCTCTCTCATATTCCACTATCTCTCTTTCTCTCTCTCGTTTCACATATATTCGATATACAAAGAGCCTATTTTAATATATATATAGTCGCGCGCCGATGAGCGACCGAGAAAGCTTGGCTTCTCGCGTCGCTGTGTGTGTGTGTGTTTCGTGTTTGTGTGCTCGTGGAGAGTAGTAATAAATGCATGTAAATTCCGATTCTCTCGTTAATCTTTTGATTCTAATCCTCGCTTCCGCGTCTCTTACCCTATACTCTTGCGCGCAGTCTCTTTCGCGAATCCGTTCACTCGGTCCTCGCTTCTACAACTCGTTCATACTCTCGCGCGATTCATCCTATTTTTTTTTCTCTCTCTCTCTCTATCGCTTAAATCCCTCTTCTTTCTTTCGTTATATCTCGCTCACCCGATTAACTTTATAATCCTCCAAGGTAAAATACACGCTATACATATGTACAGACGTTCGCTCTCGCGAGAACCGTCTCTCCCTTTCTCACATCATCTGACCTGTGTCGCGGCACATCGGACGCATCATTGCATGAACTATTTTTTTTTTCGTCTTGTTTCTCATTATTTATTTACTTTTTTTTTTCTTCATTTCTCTGACGCTTTTAACACTTAATTACCCCTCGACCTACGTGTTTTTATCCTACTACCCTATCTCGGCTTTCGGACTCTTTTTTTCTCCTTATTCATCTTTTTTTTTCTCTAAACATAGGCAAGTTAAATATTTATCACAATCATTTCAGTCTAGTCGAAAATCGAACATGTTCAACCCATTTGGCGAGAATAACTCAGCGTGGTGAATGAAAACGTTGTTGTTTTTTTTTCTTCACTGAACGGACAAAAAATTAAAACAAAAAACAAAACGGTACATAGGTATATACTGTATATTATAATATATATTTCGAAGGAAAAAAAAATATGCGATTCTCATATGGCCTCGCGCGCGAGTCGAACTTCGACGCTCCTCGTAATGTGACTCGAACAATCGTGACGGTATTAAAAAGAAACAAAAAGAATATAACCGCGAGATGATGCAGTGTGTACACGAAGAAGAAACAACCGGCATCGTGTGTTTCACATATATATGTATATTTATGCTATATCGTCGAGCGTGAATCGGGTGTGGGGGGGAGGGCATCGGACGAGTTTTCATTCGTTGATATATATATATATGTACTTTAAGTATATATATACGTTACCTTCTGTGTACGTGATTTCGCCCTCGTTTCTCTTGCGCGCGTCCATCGCAGAACACCCGCTCGCGTGTGTGTTCTCGCGGGGGAGCCAGAGAAACTCGGTGGCGAGTTTTATATAATAAGAAAAATGCGAGTCGGCAGTTTAAAGATCAACAAAATAAAGTATAGAGTGCGTTAAAAAAAAAAGTTGAAACAAAAAAAAACACAAATCGGAAGAACAATTCCCTATACAACAGACGAGCAATCCTTATTGTTAATCGGTTGTTTCCGTTGTTGCTGCTGCTGCTGCTGTTGAATTAGTATGTCGTATTTTCGTTTCGTTTGTTCCTGGCGCGCGTAGTCGTCCTGTGTCGTCGTTCAAGGATAGAGCTGCTGAAGAGGCGGTTGCTGCGGCTGGGGCTGGGGCTGCTGGCTGGCGCACCTCTCCGGCGACGAGGACGAGGCGACCGACGATGGCGACGACGATGCCGACGAGGACGAGATCTGCTGCTGTTGCTGTTGATGCTGCTGCTGCTGTTGCTGCTGATGGTGATGATGAAGATGATGATGGAGCGGCGGCGGCGGCGGTGGCGGCGACGTCATGTTGTGGTGGCTGCTGCTGCTACTGCTGCTACTGCCGACTGCACTGAGGCAACGCTGAAATCTCAGCGGTATTCCTGCTTGCTAGTACGCCGCAGGATGGACGGCTAGTCACTGGGGCGGCAGCCCGGTTGGCGGCTTGAACTCCCCGGTGACGACAACGTTCGACTGGCCGGGGAACTGGGCCGAGGTGACGGCGGGCTGATGGTTGAAGGCCGGTGCGTAGCACTGGGGGAAGTAGAGCTCTGGCTTCACAACGGTGGGTGTGAGTCCTCGGGCTACTGTCACGGGTCCTAAGCCGGTGGGAGCACCAGTGGCACCGGTACCACCAGGTGGCTTCGTATCGCTGCTCGAGTTCCGCCTGACCTTAGCCGCATGCGGGTTCATGTGGTTGTCGATGTGCTTCTTCACCTCGGGCTCCGTGGCGAAACGCCTTCGGCAGTTGGGCATGGGACAGCAGAACGGTCGGTCGCCCTGATGGGTGCGCGTGTGCTGGTCCAGGATGGCCTTCTGCCGGAAGTCCTTGCCGCACTGCTGGCACTTGTACGGCTTCTCGCCGGTGTGTATCCGCAGATGCTGATTAAGAATGGTGCGCTGCCTGAAGTTGCGGCCGCAGTATACGCAGCCGTAAGGCTTCTCGTTCGTGTGGATGCGCAGATGCTGGGTCAGATGGGATTGTTGTCTGAAGCGTTTGCCGCATTCGGGGCAGGGATACGGCCTCGACTCGATGTGTATGCAGCCGTGTTGCAGCAGCGTGGATTTTTGCTTGAACTCCTTCTGGCAGATGGGACAACGCACGTACAGAGGCATGCCGGCGGAACGACCGTGCTGGATGACGTCGGGCAGGCACTTGCCGTTGGGACCGGTGCCGCTTTGCTGCTTGATGTACTGGAGGGCGCCGAAGGTGGCGCCACCACCACCAGCACCGGCCGAACCGAAGACAGCATGGTTGCCACCTTTAGGGTCCTTGAAGTAGGCCGGGTACTGGCTGGAGGTGCCGTCGCCGGGCGCAGGGCTGAACGCACCCGATTGCGTGTCCGTGTCGCCGAACGTCGAGGCGACCTCCTCCTTACCCTCCTCAGGTGGGAACGGCACGTCCTGGGGCCACAGGGTTGGCGTCATCCCGTTCTTGAAGATCAAGTGCGGACTCACGTCTGAAATGACAAAGCGGAGAATGGAACGTTTTAATGGGGACGACGGCATTGCCCAGAGGATCCACGGAGAAAAGTCAGTGATTAATTGCGTGTTTTACAGTTTTCTTTTGTTTAATAGGAGATAACGCGAGCAACGGTTTTTCGTTATTTGGTTCTAATCTATGTATTAGTATTGGCCGCGGGTAATGATTTGATTCGGTTCCTCGGTTTCGCGAAATACGGATTTTGAGAACAACGGAAGGCAAGCATTCCCGTGTTTCCGAAATTGGATAACTGAGGATTTTCGTGCTTAGCTCGAATTTGGATCTCTTGCGTTATGATATATCATTGGTTAGCAGTTGTTAAGTCTCTGCGTTGATGCACAGAAAATGTTAAAGCGGTAACTATATGAAGCGATCATGACTCGACGCGCGTGAGGATAAATAAGTGTGTTTGCGATGCAGGAGGGAGATAAATATAGGTTGGCCGGGAATTAGTGAAGCATATTTTTATATACAATTTGGTTCTCAGGTTGGTCTCGAACAGGGTTGATGGTGTCAAGTTGCAGTGTCACATTGCCCTGACGTCTTGGTAAAAAATCCATTGTTATTTTTTTTAATGAAAAAACCGTTTATTTGTACACATTATAAACATTTGATTGGTTTAACAATATAAAATATTTCGATACTTTTGCCTCATAGTACCAAAATTAACAAAACGTTTCAAGTCATGGATACAATGTGTGTTGTATAATTTTGACAATGAACCAATGCAGCATTTTGTATTTGATACACATATTGGATTTCCGCAAGACGAAAGGAGTCACTAGGAATTATTTATACAAGCAATTAAAATTAGTCTACAGAAGGAACCATCGCGATGCAGAGAACACAAAATTGTGGCCCACTAGTCAGCTGTTTATATTCACAATAAAACGAGCGTCATCTTGTGTTCTCGCAGCGTGGCGCCCTCTACATATCACAAACCGAGCCCCCAGGAAGTACTAAGCCAGTGAAATAGCTGCCTGTATGTAGTCAGCGGGGGTGTTGGAAATTATTAATACTAGTACTAGCACTAGTTATGATAGCGACAGTAGTAGTAGTAGTAGTAGCAAATAGTAACAGTGGATGACAATATTAGCGGTGCTAGTAAAAAAAGTAGCAGTATAGCAGTAGTAACAAGTATAGCTCTCGACAAAGCCTCGAAAATATTAATTTTTATCAGGGATCGGGCGTGACGGTGGAGGCGCGACTGGCGGGACTTAGCCGTCCCGGCGTTAAGGGCGCGCCCCCCTCCTCTGTGGGGGAGTCTGGGTTAGGCAGAGAGAAATGCTCGCCTTGGTGTGTGCGGACGTGCTGATTCAGGATCGCCTTCTGACGGAAGTGTTTCCCGCACTCCGGACATTGGTATGGCTTCTCACCCGAGTGGATGCGCAGGTGCTGGTTGAGGATGGCGCGCTGCCTGAAGGTGCGCTCGCAGTAGGCGCACGCGTACGGCTTCTCGTTGGCGTGTATGCGCAGATGCTGGGTCAGATGGGACTGCTGCCTGAAACGCTTGCCGCACTCCGGGCAGCCGTAAGGCCTGCTGTCCGTGTGGATGCGCTCGTGCTGAAGCAGGGTCGACTTCTGCTTGAAGTCCTTGCCGCAGGTGAGGCACTTGAACAGCCGGAGTTCGCTGTTCGCCGACTTGCTCGACTTGCCGTTCTGCTGGACGATGTCGGGCAGACCGGCGGTCATGTTGGGACCACCAGCGCCGCTGTACTGATGGGCGTCGAGGCCACCGGGACCGCCGTCGCCCTGGCCGAGGGACGTCAGCATGACGCCGGGCTGCTTCAGGTAGTGCAGCGCGGAGAAGCCACCGGGGGCAAGCATGTGCGGCGGCACGGACGGCGACGGATGGGGCCTCGCTTCCTTGAAGTAATGCTGAGGATACTGCTGGAGTTCGCCCGCTGCAGAGCCAGGGAAGCAGTCGTTCCTCTCGACGTCGTGGGCGTTGATCTGTTGCTGGGGCGAGTGGTCCTGGCCCTGGCTATTTTGCACTTGCTGCTGCTGTTGCTGTTGTTGCTGTTGTACTTGCTGCTGCTGTTGTTGTTGCTGCTGCTGCTGTTGCTGTTGTTGAGCATTTTGCTGCTGTTGCTGCTGGGAGGTCTGTTGCTGCTGGCTGGACTGTATGTCCTCGTCGGGTGGGGTTAGAGCCTGCGGCTGGTCGGGTGGCGCCGATGGATAGGGCGAGGGCACGGGCGAGGCCAGGCTCGGTGGCTGACCACCGTTCTCGCCCTCGACCGGCGGACCGCAGGCCTGCTGCGGACTACCGGACGAGGATGAGCTCTGCTGGGGCGGCTGTTGTTGTTGTTGTTGCTGCTGCTGTTGTTGCTGCTGCTGTTGGGCGTAGAGGCCGGCGTCCTGGAGAGATCCCGGGCCAGGGCCCCACTGGCTTTGGGGTCTCTCCATGTTGTCCTTGTACAAGACGTATGGCGTGCCAGTATCTGCAAGTAGAAGGAAGACGAGCATTGAACAACGAGTCTTGGTTTCATGTGTGCCTTTGGAGTTCTTGGATGTTCTTGGTGATGAACGTAGGGAAGAGGACCAGGTTGTACTGGGTTTTGGAGTTTAATTATATTTAATTATATCATAAATATAGTAAATAAATACAAAAGAATATCATAAATATAAAAATAGTTAATTTATTGGTAACGTGCGTTTGTTTTATGATTATAATATAATTATTGAGTTTCAAAGATTTCAGATTCTTAATTAGTTTAGGGATTCAAATTCATAATGGAATAAAAATATACAATATGGTCACTAAATGCGCAAAAGGTCAAATGTTACGAATGCTTTTTATACTGTACTTTCATAGTTGAACGTCAACTGAAAGTACATCCATTAAGTTCTAATCAAGCACTTCAACTCATGTTAATACCAACAATAAAAAAAAAGAATATTTTAATTGAAAATTCTTCGTAATAAAATGTCAAGCCGCTATTTCTTATATAAAATAGATGCACTTCTCTAAAAGAATATTAATGGTGCCCGGCGTATACGCGGCAACGATGATCGATGACGTCTACGTATAAAGCATCCACGCAATTTCCTAGGTGATTTCTTCTCCCTCTCTATCTCTCTTCTCCTTCTATCTCGAACGAAGCGCCGATCCGTCAACTCAATATTCAGGCGTCGCGAAATAGAATCGGGTGATAAAAACAAAAAGAGGCGATAGAGCGAGCGGAGAAGCAAAAAAAAAGATGTCTACTACGATGGCAAATGCGCAACAGAGGCGGATTCCCGAATATCGTCGAGGAATCTGGAAAAACCAGTTCTCTCGCTCTCGCTGTTGTCGTCGTCTCCTGTTGTATTGCATGCAGGGTATCCCCGCGGCGCGCTCTCCCGTTCAAACATTTTATTGTGCTGATAACAATTATTATGGGGCCTTAAGATAATTCCCTGTCGTCGTTTATTTTAATTCGCGGCTGCCGCCTCCTTCCCTCGCGGGCGAATTTAAATGGCGGCTATATACGCCGTGCTGAGCGATCGCCGCGGTCTCCGGGAGATAAGCATCATCGTTATTTTAATAAGTCCCAGGCGGCGGCGCCGCTACCGCGTAAATTTAATTATTAGCGAAAATCATTACCGCGCGTGAGAGTGTGCTCTGCTGCGTTTTTTCCCCAGCAGCACAAGCCGCTTGTACCAGATTGATAAAAAATTTATAAGCGCTAAAAAAAAAGAAGAGCGCGCATCGAATTTAGTTTCGGCATTATCGCGCACCCAACGCGATAAGATACGTCGATGAACTTACGCGCTGAGATTGCGCCGAGGGGAAGCACGTGACCGAATGCTGCTGCGCTGGAATATTCAAGAGCGTGTACGCGTGTATGTGTGCATAAGTGCGTATACGAATCTGGCGTATTATTTGCATGCGCGCTCTGCAATTGGTCTAAATTTCATGCATAAAGGACCTGCGCTTTAATGTTCGCGGCTGATTAAAATAATTTAATGAGGCGCTCGCGATTAACGGTGGTGGGGGGCAGTATATATATATTTTTTTGCGGATTTTTAATGAAAAAGCTCCCGTGTGCTGCTCGCCGAGAGTGATAAGCGAGATAAAAATTGAAGCCTTAAGTGAGTTTATCATGCGGGCGCAATTTTTTAATTAGGTTTATATGCGCGCAAAGTGCAATTTAAAATTTTAAATAAAACGTATTTCGGATGCGTTTTTAATGTACATATATAGCGCCGCGGGGGGAGGCGGGATTATCAAGATAAAGGCGGCTGTATTCGATTGCTAATGATTTTCGTATGATATTTTATCGCTAATATATGGCGTATTTTGAATAAGTTTGTCGCGATAATGCCCACTTTTTTGAGTAAACTCGATCTTAAACCCCGTAGTTTAAATTAACGCGGCAGATAAGCGCGTTTCGGCGCGTATATATATTATCTTTTAAAAGTTGCGATTTCGAATCATTATCATTCTTTTTCCGGCTTGGATACAACACTTCACGTTTCCTCGATATTATAAATTGGCGCCACCCTTTAAAAACAAGCCGTAAACAACCGCACCGTAATGTCTTAATACTCGAGGAACCTGCACTCGCTGCCGAAAACGATCACCTATCGCCATTAAAAAATCTCCATAATCCGCGCGACCGCAGATTTCTAAAAATAGAGAGAGAGAGCCCAACAAAGAACTTTACAGCGACAATTACGCCGTCGTCGACAGCAGCCCCGAAAAAAAGGAAGAAGAAAATCGCGAGCCTATATCCACGCTCCATCCCCATAAACTCCCGCGGCGTCATTAAACCCCGTGCGCGAGCGCGCGTCCCTTCAGATTTAAGGCGACGTTAACGGCGTCATTCTCCCGATAAGCTCGCGCTCGCGCTGGCCGTTTATCGAGAGAAAATTTTCACCGCTGCTATACCTGCGCGAACGGAAAAAAAATGAAAAATCCATCGATCGAGCCGCGCGTATAACTTTTACTTTCTCCGCGAGAGTAAGTATTCTAAAACGGCTTTTTATCGTCGGCGCCGCGCTGTATGTTAGTCACAGTGGATGAGAGCCGCTTATCATCCAAGTTTGACCTCGTGCGTATGTATAGAGCCTCGTTTTGCGTTGCACGCACACGGGAGCTTTTTACGCGAGTGTCCGTTATCCTCATTTACAATGCTATTGTAAGACCAGCAGCGTACGAATATGTGTGTGACGAGAGGTGGGAGATATTAGCGACGAGCTGGCGCATGAATTAGAGGGTCGATGATTCGCCGAGACGGGGGGGAAGCACAGCGTACGTTAAATAACGATTTCGAGAGGTAGGTAGGTTGTATTGCAGTGGCTTCGGTTTCGCTTTCGACCGATGAGTAGTCGTGCTCGTGTAACGTGCGAAGTTTCAGCAGCATTGGGTGTAGTTTTTTTATGATGCGAAGCAGATACTTTCTTGTTGGACGGTTCTTAGTATTGACTTGGTAATTTAATTATTATACTTTGTGATAAGGAAATTGTAGGAATCTCCTAAAAGTTCGTTAAATTATCTAGCGGTTGGAATTATTTCGATAGAAATTGTATTATCTTTTATTTGTCCATTAAGTTTATACTTTTTGCCTTTAATCTTTATGCGCACAGTTATATTTAATGCCTTTTTATGATTACTCGGCAAGATGATAACGTTGGTACTTCTTTAAAGGAATAACTAAAATTAATTAATAAATAAAAAAAAAAAATAAAGTACTATTCCCACAGTTGTGAATTTCATCATGCAAAGTACAAATTCAAACACTCAAATAAAGTTTAACCCCATACAGCTATAAATAACAAATATAAAGTGAACATTCACTAGAATCCAATGCCCAGCACGAACTATCACCAAAAACCCCTAGATACTACATGGAGTACACCTATACAACACGTCGCGTTTCTCGTAACAGCTCCTATACAAAAAGTCATCACACGCGCGCTTCATTCATGACCCGTAGAGTCGCGCGCGATTTCATTCAGCGCTTACATCTCGCGCGAACCGTGAGAGCGTGGCGACTGTATATACGACAAGAGCAATCGATTCGCCCCGAAAACAATCACACGCGAGCTGGCGCAATCGACCCTCGCATAACGGCTCCATAAACCGCCTCTTCTTCTTCTTCTCTCCATCCCTCACCAAGAAAGAAAAAAACTCCACCCACACTCTAAAAAAAATAAGAAAAAACTCCGCGATGATCCCAATCTCATTTCCCCTCTCTACCCACACGCATCAGCAGCCTCGCCTTGAGACACACAGTCGTCGTCTGGTTTCGAATCGTGCGCAGAGCAAGGTTATTGTCCGAGTGCGTGGTGCATCTTCGATTTCCGTTGTCTCAGGAAACTCTCTTTCCCTTCTCTCTCTCTCATCCAAGAGAGAGAGAGAGAGAGGTATAACTTCTCCGCTCGCGCGACGTCTTTACGATTTGTTTTGGCGGCGGTGGCGGCGGGCGTGCGCGACAGAGACGGGGCGAGCCGCGAAAAAAACTGCGAGAGGGGCGACAGAGGAGAGAGTCAGTGTGCAGTAGAGAGGGGAAAGGCCATCAGGGGAGGGTAAAAAGGCAGCGGAGAAGGAAAGAAGGAGAGATAGAGGAACGTGGGGGAGGTTGTGCACTGCTACTACTGCGCTTGCGCAGCTTTTTCGTCGAACGGTATTTTTAAAGATTTTCCTTTCCGCGCGGCGCTAGCGGCGGCGGCGGCAGCAACGCAGCAGCGCTGTAGTTCTATATAGCTTTAAACGGGCGGGTCGTTGACGAGCCTCTCGCGTTCATTGCCCGATAACGTCGTCGTCGCCGACGCCGCCGCCGCCGCCGCCGACGGAGGGGGCAAATTTTTATTTTGCCAGCGCGAAGGTTCGCTGCTGTGCCTGCAAGCTCTCTCTCTCTCTCTCCCCTTCGGCCGCTCTCGCGTTATTTATGTTTTTTTGCTCGCTTTCTAACGAGGCTCGCGAGCGCAATTTTTTTTTTTCGTTCGTTCACCTCTCTCGCGAGCGTTCGTTAGATTGGATTGCACTTCGATTGACTTTGGCTTTTTTTCGGCGGCTGGGCTGTGCTGCTGCTTCGTATAGTCGGTTTTCGGACGCGCCCGGGGCTTCTTCTCGCCTCGCCGGGCGGCCGTTGCGCGGGTGATTAAGGGTGAGGGCGTCGGACGCGTCTCTTTCTTTCTTTTTTTTTTATAGAGCTGCGGTGTGTCTCGGCTTACTCTCTCTCTCTCTCTCAGGAGTGAAAAATTTAACTGCATTTTTGTGAATTTCGCGGAGGTGAAGTCGGTAGGCGTGATGCCAAATAAACTCGTCGTCGAGTGAAATAAACGTATAGAAAAGTTTTCGCTGTGATGGTATTATAAAGCTACAAAATTGCAATAATAGTGCGTTGCACAACGTGTAATTGAGTTCGAAGAGGAGAATAGAGGGTGAATCGTAAAAAATCACCGTTCGTTTCCTGTGTCGCAGTTGATTTTCCCCTATACCCCGCGTAGCTGCTATTCTCGTCTTACCCGAGCAACAATGATTCACGTATATCGTTCGAGAGATAGCGGTAGTTGTTGATCGCACTCGAGTTTTGCATAATATCTTCATTAGCAGCCGTTATAACGCTGCGCACTGCCTATCTATTTTTATCATGCCTGTCTCTCTCTCTCTCTCTCTCTCTCTCTCTCTCTCTCTCTCTCTCTCTCTCTCTCTCTCTCTCTCCTAAGTAAAAACAGATACACACGTGTACGGCTTTTCGCCTGGGCGACATTGAATCCATCGAAGCGAGGATAATTCGCATCGATCGAAGGAAATTTCGAGTGCAGCCAACGAATATTTCGCTCGTACACACACATTTCTGGCTCTAATCGAATGAGAATCGATTGCTTCCGGTTCCTCGACTTTACCACATTTACCCTGAAAATTTTTTCAAGGCTCCCTTTCTCTGCATTAAAATAAAAAGAAAAGTATAACGGCGAGGCGCCTGTCAGATCGAATCCCGATTACGGGCGCGTTAGAGTTCGCAAGCGAGAAATTTATCGACAGGCCCCGCGCGTCTATACCGAAAAATTAATTACCGAAATCGATATAATTTCACGCACGCAAGTTTAAAACGGCCGATAATTTCGACACAATTCTCTCGTCGCCGCGCGCGAATTTACAACGTTCTCCCCATCAAGCGAGAGCCTTTGTCTCGCGCGCGACACACAACGACGACTGCCATAAAAAGCCCCGAGAGTCGCGGCGACCGGTCGAAAGCGCGCGCCGACCGACGGAATAAATTTAATTGAACCCGAATCCGCATAATCTCGTTTTCGAGCTTATAAACCCACGCGAGAGAGAGAAAGAGAGAGAGAGACAGAGAGAGAGAGAAACATTACCGCCTCGGCGCGTATTTATTTTCTCAATTAAAAGGAGAGCCCGTCGAAGACGACGACGCGCAGACATCTACGACGTATATCTACCGCAACGACACGGTATACCCAAAATTGGATGACTTACCCAATTAATGCGTGTGTATGTGTGTGTGTGTTTTTGTGCATACGAAATTCCCGCCGTCGTCATCGAACAATCGGCCCGCCTCATCAATCTCATTATCAAATCGACTCCATCGCGCGACGCACGCTTGAGAGCGCAGATATAGGATTCTCCCTCTCTCTCTCGTTTTTTTTATAATTGGCTCGACGTCGAACGCGCAGGATTTCGGGAATTTATGTGTGTGTGTGTGTGTGCTCGTGTTTTCGAATTTGGGGCCGGTTTCTAGCTGTAAAATCTTTGCCTGACGGTCGCGAAATTTTTCGCCAGATTTATCTCTTTTCGATGGCTGGGCGAGTCTCGCTCGACGTATTTAATTTTGTTGCGCAATAAAAAATAAGTCGTTTTTTGTTTATTGCTAGAAAACGAATAACAAGTTTACTTGTTTTTTTTATTAAGGAAAAATTAGTGCAAGCTGAGAATTATGAGACTATTTTAGCACTCGCCCTCTGTTTATCTCTTAATTCTCTCTCTCTCTCTCTTACTCTCCACCTCCTTCGATTCTCTTCTTTCTCTGTCGCTCGTTCTTTTTCTATATCGTGAATACGGCATGTTCCTTCTATTTATAAATGTTTCTTTCTTACGAGAGAAAGAGCTTCTCTGTTTTCAACGAAAATAAAACATTTCTTTTTCCACATCTCTCTCTCGCTCTCCGGCATTTCCTTCATTTCCTGTTTCATTTGTTGAGAGTTATAAGCGCGCGGGTGTGCTGCCTCCGTCGTCTTTTTTCTTCTCTCCGCTCTTTTTTCCCCCTCGCGAGTTTTTAAAGTTTTTCTTTTTTTTTTTCGTAAAAACGTAGAATAAATAATTATTTTGTTATTTATTCGTAATTTAAAGTAGCGCGGGCTAAAAAAGCGCGCTTTTTTTTCAGCAAGATTTACGAGTGTTTTTAAACGAGCGAAACGCATTTTTCACGATTACCCCCCGGTCTTTTATAATGCACTATTTTAATATACACATCGGATATATATTCTCGCGTAGCTTAATACCATCGGATGAATTATTTTTAATACGTTAATCGTCGTATTGCATTCAATTTTTTTTGCCAACCTTTTCCACTGTACAAATATCCGCTAATGAATTTAAAATAACCGAAAGCACATATTCTAATAATACACAACCCCTCGAAGTTATGCAACAAATTTTCCACCGCGTCAAAATATATATACACCCACTTCGCAATAAAAAGAAAAGAACTCACCTCGATCGAGAGCATGCGCTCGCCGATCGAAACATTAATTAACAAACTCCCCCCCGCCGAAAAAAAATCCGATCTCCTACTCAATCCTTCTCCCCCCTCGTCGCGTTATAAATAAAACCGTCGAAATCCAATACCTGCGAAATCTCGACTCTCACTCGCGAAGGGCCGGGGCGAAATATTAATTAACGAAAAAAAGCGCCGGAGCTGCCCAACTCTCTCTCCTCCTCCCCCGCGAATTTTGAAATCCGACGTCTGAAATCCCTCGCGCTCGCTCGCTCTATTCCCCCTGCGCGTATACGTGCGTGTGTATATATATACAGTCTGGAGGTAAAGGTCGCTGGGAATAATTTACGAGAGCTGCGCTCTGCGCTCTCGATGATCGAGAGAAACCTGTTTTTCGAGAGAGAGAGAGAAGGGGCCCAATATATACCAGCGCGCGGCTAGGAGAGAACGAGAGAATTGACATTGGGAGCGCGCGATGCCCGTGCGAGATTAAAATTTACGAGGTTGCGCGAAGGGGGAGAGAGATGGATATGACGAGAGCGTCGCCAGGTTTTTCGGGCACGATGTGAGAGAGGACGCGTGTTTTGACGGCTGACGGAGGCTGGGTGATTGGCTTTGGTTAAACAAAGTTTGAGGAAGGGGATTTTTGGTTCTGGGAATAATAAAGAGTGTGGGATACTTTGATTTTTGGGTGGTGGTATTGGCTAATTCGTGAAAGGCATAAAATTTTGCACTGCCCTGTGTAGAAAATTATAATCATATTTTATAGCTAAAGTGTTGATTCTAAATGGAAGGATTATTTGGCAAAAATCATAATGCAAAAATAAATGATATAAAAGTTCTACTATAACTGAAAATTCATATTTTATGAGGTGTAAATATCATAAACTCAACTGAAAAATATGGTTAACATTTCTACCAGGGTATAAGTTATTTATCTTGTTGCATCAAAATTT
>JAPYZO010005884.1:6990-17815 GCA_030522905.1 Torymus flavipes | reverse complement strand
GTGTGTGTGTGTGTGTGTGTGTGTGTGTGTGTGTGTGTGTGTGTGTGTGTGTGTGTGTGTGTGTGTGTGTGTGTGTGTGTGTGTGTGTGTGTGTGTGAGGGCGATTTTTCGGGTCAATATTTGCGCCCGCGTTTCTTTTTTCCGTATGGAAGAGAGGGAGCTGTGCGATCGGGCGGATGGCACGTGCTGTCCATGATGGTGTCGATGCTCTTGCGTCGGTCCGGAGGAGTTTCATATATAACGGATGGGTAATGAAGAGCGCGTGCTTGCTATGGTTATTTAAGCAGAGGTCGTTCTACGTCGGCCATTTATCTTTATTTTCTGCAGTTAATTTTATGAATTATTGAACGAATCTCGTGCAAAGTATATGTCGCTCGTGTATTCCAAATTCTTTATATATACTTTTCGGCTATAGAGAGATGTGTATAAGCGGTAACAGTCCTTTTTCACATTTAAGTATACCTATTGTACGTTTTTATCTGCCTCTTGGGGGAGGACGGTATTTTAACAGAATGGTAAATTGTTAGATGGGTATTTTCTCAGAAAACATGTTTAAATATTTATATTTTAAATATTTAGTGGGCGCTTGAAATATTTTCCGAATCCGATACTGCAAATTTCGAACAGAAGCTATTTAGGACGCACAAGGAAAATTACTTTCGAAAAGCAAATGTCAGAAAAATTGAAAACAAATTGCATAAAATTATAAAGATACTATTAATTAGAAAAATAAAAGAAACATTCGTTCTTATACGATTTTTAGTTCGTTTCTCGACGTTATAGCTTTTCTAAATCACTATGCATTTTGTACAATTTAATCGTTAGGTAGATATGGCATGCGTACATCACATATCATATAAAAATAATTTAATGAAAATATTATGGCCTTTTTGCCAAATTTTTTCAAATTTTTATATATTATAAGCATTCAGAAAATTGAACCTTCTATCATAAGATATTCTAATTTGTTTTAAGGAAACACCCATCTAACATTTTACCATTCTGATAATACACCTTCCCCGCATGAAAGCCATTTGTACCGCTCGAAATATCAAAGAGGCAGCGGAGGGTAAGAAAATCGCCTTTCGTTCATCCTCCATCAATCCGCTCCGACGAATAATTTCACCCCATATATATCAATACTACGTTCACCTACTCGAGCCACGACGCCTGCTCGTGTTACACATGCGCGCTTAGATTTACCCGGAAGCCTGCGCGCAAGGTTGACGTGCGCTAACGAGCTAAGAAAGAAAGAAAAAAAAGAGCGAAGCGAGGGAAGTGCGTGCGCGGGAGGAAATGTGAGGCGAAGCCGTATACGCAGTGGAGGTTGACAATGTCGGCGTCAAGGTCGAGGGCTGTGAGAGGGAGTGAGTGCGGAGTGCGATGGTTTTTTCAGAGTAGGGGTGAGGACGATTTGCGTCGAGATTTTATCGCAAGTTAAAAGTTTTTCGAAGGGGTTAAATACTCATTAGTTTTCGTAATGTTTATATTTCGTATTTTAAATTGTGCTATAAGTTTTTTTTATTATTATTCCGGAATATCTGCATCATTTGTCACACTTCAATTTATCACGTGTCTGACGTTCAACAAATTCCCTCAGTACGTCATATATTCGAACCTATATAATGGCCCCGCATTTACCTTCCCATTACACAGAATTCTCGTAATTACCCTCATCTTGCATACAATCACGCAATCCCCAGCCATAATTTACCGATCCATCACACGCGCGCGCCCTAATCTCCCCGAAGAATTTCACTTTGATCCGCCATCCAAACAGCTCGAAGCGAAAAATGCTCTTAAATCACTCGGCGCTGCACGTGAGATAGAAATAAATAACCGCGCCCTCGCGCCTGCGATATCAGATATTCCCGTAAGCGCGTGCGCTTTCAAGGTGATTGAGAGCTTCCTATAGTCACGTGCTCGAGCTTGATAATTTTCTAAAACCGCGGTAAAGAGGTTCGCCAGCCAAATTGGCGCGCGGATTTATTACAACTGGGTTATCTCTCGGGACAGGTGCAATAAGTGTTGCGCAATATACACAAAAAGTCGAGCCTCTCCTTGCCTTGTGTGTGTGTGTGTGTATTATACTCACATTGTTTCGTGTTACAACGAAAACGACAAATATATCGATTAGACACACACATACACACACAGGAGTCGTGTGTTACGCAATATCCGTATGTATGTGTACACACGTCCCGCCGGCGTAATTCAACTTTGTTGCAACGTCGCCGGAAAATTCGCTTTGGGGGTTGGTATTATCTATTCAACAAGGTCGTGTCTCCCTCCCTCTCTCACTTGCGCTCCCCGACGGCAATTTCATTTTCGCGTATCTATCTCAGCGCTATATAAGTATATACTTACAAGCCGAGGCACACATTATTCCAAAACTTCACCTAGTTACGCAACATAATCGCGTACCTACCCTCTTTCGTTCGCAGCGTTAGAATGAGCGCGAGCAAATGAACACATCTGTATTATTCGGCTCTGATCTTTACGAGGCGCCGTAAAGACGCCGGAACTCTCTCGAGCGTGTATAATCGCCCGCGGCGTTGTTTTAGCGCGCATCGAGTGCGCAGGTTAAACACTCGGGGAAGAGAGTATCGCGCCTCTTTCTTTTGATGTGTCGAGACAATGTTGAGGAACTCCAACGGAATGTCGTTGGAGCGATGATGAAAATTTCGGGTGTGGCGGGTACATCCTTTTCGAGCGAGTAATTTAATGATGAAACCCCCGCAAGTAATATCATTTAACCGCTTGGATCTTATACATCCGAGGCAGGGTTATATATACTATGTAAAATTCATTTACCCTAACGCTATTTCCATCCCACGTACAAAAAAAATTACCTAATCGAATTTCTGCACACCTTCACCTACTTCCACCATCACCGGCCAACGCTGACTGAAAGAAAAGATGAGAAAAAAAATCTCTCTACGGCTGCAGGCTACCTGTGAGGTTCACGGACGCTCGGAAGTTCGCGCACGCACGCGAGCGGACGAACCCACGGGAGTCGCTTTAACTTTTCTAATTACGCCGCGATAGTAAAGCCGCCATGTGCAACTGTTCCACAGAAAGAGAGAGCGTTGTATATGCATCGCACGTGTCCCCAGAGCGAATTATTAAATGGTAATTGTGATGACCGAGGCTTCTTTTCGCTTGTGCGGTCCGGCGAAAGCGCGCGGTGTGAGGATGAGTTGCTCTTTGAAGTGTGATAGTGCGTTCAGGTTCGGCTTTATTTTCTTTCTGGCTGCGGCTGTGAGGTTTCCGGCGGATGGTTAGTGTATAAAAATTCTCCTTGGGGAAAGACGTTTGATCGTGCGATCGTATTCTCGACAGATTTACGTATTTATGCGGGTGGCTGTTTGAAGTATTTTTATATATTCTAAGCGCCGCGATGCGTAGGAATTTAATAAATCTTTATGACCGAAATGATTTTATACTGCGGCGTGATTTACTCGGCACTTATAGGTGAAGATAAAATTTTATCATATTAGGTGTTGAAATTTATACCGTAAAAAAAGTTTCTAAAAATTGGCTGCGGCTATACGTAGATTTCCTCGGAAAAGTCAACGATTCAATTAAAAACCTATCCTCTACATCGTAACGAGGAGAAACCGCCTCGCTGGTATATATAGTCACCTCCGTCACACTCTGTAAATTTATACAGCCTCACAAGATATAAACACGACACCGCGATATATACACGCGAAAATGAACTTTTCCTCGCCACCCTTATAATTATTTTATACGCTCCTCGTACCCGACGACCCCGAAATAAAACCGCGCCACTCGATTACAGTATATAAGCATACACACTCCATGACGACCAGAGTGCACGCGCACTCGCGGCGCTGCCAACGCCCGGCGGCGTCTCGGTTCTTCGCCGCACTCTGAACAAAGAGAAAGAGAGAGAAGACAGATGGGCATACTGGAGAAAGAGAGAGAGAGAGAGTGGCGTGCACCTGCCGCGGCTGGCCCGGGATACAGTCGGAGGTATTGATCAAGCGGGCGTATAGTAGCGGTGGCCTGCTTATGATGCGAGCATTAGTATATCGTTGTATGACGGGGATGATGATTGATGCGGCGAAGATGTGGGGATGAGAAATGTTGTTAAATTTTTGTTTATTTTTTAAGAGTACAAGGGAATGCATTTACTGTGTGAGATAAGTTGTAATACACTTTGTGGTTTATTATTTGGAATTGTGAAAGGTAATTTAACTCTGAAAGCTTCTATACTTTACGTATTGCGCAGACACGCGGAGACGATTCAATTACGCGTTTTCTCCGCATTTATGTTTGATTCTCCTGACAAAAGCGGATTTTAAGCTGACGACTCGGATGGAATGCGCTGTCATAGCATTGCGCTTTTAGAATTCCCGGGTAACGTGACCTATTTTTTTTTTTGTTTCCGTGCGTAAAAGAATTTCACTTTGCTATGCCGGTGTATATACTTTGCGAAGAGAAAAATTTGTCGGACGAATAATACGCGAGCGCGAAGCGATACATGTGTGCTTCTTTTTTTCCCTTCGCGGTAGCCTGAGATTTTGTGAGAAGAATTTTGCGAAAGGAAACACGTGTTATAGTATAATTTTGTTTTGAGCAGAAACGAGAGTAGCGAATGTTGTTGCCGAGTATAATCGAGAGGAAGAGAGATTACGCGATGATTGTTTCAACCGCATCGCGCCGAGATAATTTTTTTATCGTGCGCTTTTGCGAAATTTCACAGCCAAACGCGTTAATATTCATTACTGCGGTACATTGAGAGTTAATTTTACACTGAGAAGAAGAAAAAGAATCACGAGCTCGGTTTGCTTGGAGCCAACTTGCGTCCGACATATTAGTGTAAGCATAACCGCGATTAAGGCGCGCAATCAACACGAGAATTATTAGCCGCGCTATTGTCCCGATAAGATTTACGATTGCGGTATCTCAGCTCCGCGCGCGCGCAATAATACACGCGAATAATTTTGTAATAGGGAGCTAAAAGAGCGCGCGTCGATGAATATCAAATCTGATAACGAGCGAGCGAGCGTCGTGTATAGGCTCTTTCTTTCTTTGCTTTCTTACGGTTATATTCGCGACCTTAGATTATCTGAAACGTGATTTTGATTACGAAGTTGAAAATTAAGTGTCGGGTAAACAACCTCTTGTGGATGTTAATTGAGTACAAATGGTTGCTAATTATATGTAGGTATAGAAATTTATAACAAGGAAAATATAATGTGTCCTTGTGTAAGAAGTTTCGAAGTGTATTCGAATTATAATAAAAAAATAATTAATAATTATAGTAGATATTATAATTTCTATAAAAATTTTTGTTTTTTTTGCTGATCTTTCCTACGTGATTATATTTTGATAAAATGACAAACCCGTTTTTCGCGTACAAAAAAGTATAATGAAATTTTTTTTTCGTAAAAAATTATCGTTAGGCTAAATTTTTGCTGATCGTAGAAGAACTGTTCGAGAAAAATGACTTTGTTTTTGTCTGCTTGAAAATAATAAGAAAAAATATCGTAACATCTAAAAATTTATTTAAGTACTAAAAAAATAAAATCATTAAAATATAATTAAATTTTATTTTTCAATCCATCGTATATCCGTCAAACAAAACCTCAACTCCTCTCTCACAATTTTTTTTTCTCCTTATTTATACTATTTTTTTCGACTCTCCAAAAATATCGATGCACACATAAAATCGCACGCTCGTCCCGCACGACCGAACCACAACACACACACACACAAAAAAAAATAACACGCGAACTTATCCTACTGAAATTTCAGCACTGGGCAGCTTATACACACACGCAGGAAACTCTCTCATGCCGCACGCGCCGCCTCTGCTTTCACACATACACGTATAATAGCCGCGGAGCACAGCTGGCACACACGTACACGTATGGTCAAAGAACTCGCTGCTGACGTACGCGGATACGCGATGCATGCCGCTCGCGCGGGAGTATATATATAACGCCGAACGCGGGTTGTTGCTAGGGAGAGCGAGCGAGGATGCAAAAGTTAGCAAAATATGTCGCCGGGCTGTTGTTGTTGAATATCTACTGCGTGAATCATATGATACTTCGAAGGTTGACCGTATATATTTTCTTTTCTTACACACCCACCGTTTTTTATATTATTTTTCTTCGAGCTGTTATTTATCGGTTAATAATAACCTGCAGTGGCGCTTCTTCTCTACACCGTCAACATCGTTAAATATAAATGTACATTTAGCTTCAATTTATTAATAACCGAGGGGGCTAATATTGGCGACAATGGAGAGTGGCTTTACATAATTCAGTCGTCCGAGAACAAATGTATACATTATACACTGCTACTGACATCTTCTCTCGGGCAAAACGCGCGCGCGACGTAATTGAGCCGTCGCCCCGCGTACTTATACAGAGGCGCGCAGTTAGCCTTTTACGGCTCGATTATGAATCGGCCGACTGCGCGAGCGGCTGTTTATACAGACCAGAAAAATCCGTCTAACGGGTTATGCTAACGAACGGTCGATCGCTCGGCAACAAAGTGTGTGTGTGTATATATACTCTTGACTTCGTTCCTCCCTCGCTCTCTCTCTAGAGTATATCGGAAGTCAAGTGAAACACGTGTATGTATGTACGAAGTTGACTATTCAACAAGCTTTCTATACTCCTACGTTGGGTAACACAATCGCTGTTACCGCGAAATTTTCAAACGCCATTACTCATCTCGCATCACCTTCGAGGCAGCCGTTCGCGTCTAGCGTTTCATCCGGCTCGCTTCCTTTGATCCAATTCCCCGTCATTTCCCGTCGTAGTCGTAGTCGTTGTTGTGTGGTCGTCGTCCCCCCATCGCGAGAAAGAGAGGCGCGTAAACTCGTCGTCATTACGTGCGCTCGATTTTTTTTTTTTTGTTATCTGGAAAAGCATCGCAGGAGCGGAAGGAAGTGCGGTTAGGGAAGGGGATTTTGGTGGTTTCGAAATAGGCTGTTTGTGAAATTCGAATTAATGTTTAAAAACATTGACTTTCGCGTAATGCGAGAAATAAGTACCTTGTTACGTATAAATAAATTGTTCCGATATTAACTTTTCTAAAATTTATTACTATATACGAGTTTCCAACTTGTTTATCAAAGTTATAACTTTTCCGAATGACTGCGTTCTCAACATTTATTATAGTAGGGACAAAAGGGTTTTGCATATTTATAGCATACGATATATCGCATAAAAAAAGAAATCAGCTTCCTACGCGATTTTTTCACCCATTTCATGTATTGTTATTTTTAGTCATCCGGAGAAGCTATATCATTTTGTCGCACAATATTCTAACTCCCTATTATTCATCTGGAAATTTAACAGTAGACTCAACGCATATCGATCAATATTCCCATGTATAAATATACACACATGCAATTTACCGTCCATTCATTATAAATTACAAAATTGGCTCATTACCATTCCACATATGATTAAAAAAAAAATTTACCTCGCCTCTTTCAAATTGCACATACCCGCGATAAATCCATATCCCCAGCTCGTCAACGGCAGCGAGTGAAATTGCTCAAGGCATACAATTAAAGTAAAAATATAATGCAAGCGAACATGGAATAAATTTTAAGAATATTAGTATATATATACACATACTATTAATATACAGGCGTGTAATGTAGGTCGAGGACAGAACTTTCACACACACGTATACTCAGCGTTTTCAATTTAGCGTTCTCGATTGTCTCGATTGCCATCGCGTCGTTAGCGAGGCGCGCGCGCGCGCGCTAATTCATCTAACGTGTATTCCCTAACGACGCGTTGACTATTGAGAAGACAATGGAAATAACGCACGACGATATAACGGCTAATGTGCGAGCTGCAGTTGCATTAGAGAGAGGGAGAATTTTGTCTAACACGGGCACGGTAGCGACGGGTTAAATTATTTCAGACGCGCGCTATAAATAAACCGGAGAAAAGGAATCCTTAGCCGGGCGTCCTTAAAATAACCCGAGAGCGGCCGCGCGCGCGTGCATCTCGAGCCAGCAGCAGCAGCAGCAGCTCGCACATCCCGCGCACTCTTCTTTGCATCTACTTCGGATTTTAATTAACTTTCGGTTAATTCGGGCTACATGGCGCATTAGGTAATCTCGCTAATGCTTTCTCTCGCGTTTTTCTCGAATTGTATACTTATGTGTGTCCCGAAATTAGCGGCGTTGTTAACAGGGTCGAGAAGAGCCGAATTTCATCTGCATAATTCGGCAAAGTTCTCTTGACAGGCATTAGGAAAACTTTGCCAGCGTCAAGGCTGAAAGTAGAGTATTACATTTTCGAATATCCGGATCAATATTTAGGACGACAATGTATATATACGCATAGAGAGAGAGAGAGAGAGACACACACGCGTCGTGTCAATTGCGAGCAATTCGGTTGATTTACATTTAATCCGGCCACTTGCAAATTATTCACTTTCCATTGGCACTTGCCTGCGCGCTCGCGTGTATGCGTCTGTATAATATAGGTATAGTAAGTATCACTACAGAGATACTATATAATCGCTGCTCGTGTATTTCAGGAGGGACAGACCCGATTAGGCGTTGGTATTTCCTTATAAGAAAACGGAATTATTTAACGTGCAGCTATGTATGTGTGGTATATATATGAATATACGCACTTGTATACTGGAGCGGCACGAGTATATGCGCTGTTGCTAACCGAGGCGTTATTGATGTTTGCGCTCCCTGGCGTTTTGCGAAATTATATGCGCTTTTGAAATATTATGTGTATATATTTTTGTGTGCGTATAAACTGTCGCGGTGGTTCGTTGAAAAATAAAAATATTTTACTCGACGCGCGGTATATATATATATATATGAATTATTACTGAAACCTGCACTACGGTGTATATGAAGTTGATGAAAATTTGTTTGATTTATTTTTTTATCTCCGAGAGAAGTGAGAAAGAGATACCGCGCGCGGGCGACATTTCGATTCCTGTTTGCATGTTAAATTTTCTAGATAATACGCGTTGATAACGTTGTGCGTGTCATAGTTATAGAGCGATGATAAAAATCGAATCAAGCTTTATCATATCATTATAATACTTGAAAAGTAGACGATCGTCGGCGCGTCCAAGTGTTATACACGCACGTTGTTGCGTTATATATCGGAAAGTGGTTAAGCAACGTATTTCCAGTACATTATACCATCGATTTTATCCATTATTCCACAGGCGCATTCATTGAGCAACAACGTTATAGAGAATACGCGTACCAAACGTTTACCGAAAATCGACCTCTCTTACATTCATTCTCGCACACAGACGACCATCCGCCCTGCGCTGCAGCCGTTACACAAACCGCTCCGCCCCCCCTCTTCCCAAAAAAAAAAGTCGGCCGCTTGCACTTATATCAACCCATTTTACACCCATCGCGCGATTACGTAACACCGAAGTACACCACGTCCTAATTACGTAATGTACGTGCGTTAAGGGAAAGTGTAGCCCTGTGGTACATTGCTTCGTGAGAAAAAAAGAAGCAACGGCGACGACGACGACGCCGCGGTGGCGGCATAGTTATGGCGTCGCTTGCTGATGTGGCGCGCGCGAAGCCAAGCCAAGCCAAGCCGCGCAGCGGGAGATGTTGCAGCGTGTGCCTGTATAAAAGCGAAGCGGTGTAGGTATGTTGGGGAGAAAGATGCGTGACGACGACGATGACGACGCTAGGTGGTGAGCGCGATCGGGACGACATCTGACGAGTGATGTCGGTCGGTAAGGAAGGGATTCGAAGGGTCGAGTTTGCAGGGGCAGAGAGGTTTTTTTGGAGGTTTAAAGGGAGAATTGGGGTAATGAGGGGCTGATTAATAAGTAAGAGATTTTTCTTTATATGGCAGATGGATGATTGGCGGTGTAATTTGTACATTGGTAGCGTTGACGTGTATAATACTCAACTAAAAAATGATAAATATAATAAGGCAAAGTGAATGTCAAATATGTGTAAATGATAATAACTGAATCGTCAGTTTGGTAAAGGAATCCGGGGGACTCAGGATTTGTATCATTTCTTGCCAAGTCTTTTACAAAGCCCACAAAACATAAAAGACAAAACGATGAGTTTACAGTTTATTAAGGGGACGTCTTAGTAAGGCCGCCTTAATCAATTTACATACTTCTACAGGTGATTTTTCGTATTTCTCAATAAATTTTCGTATTTTCAAATTATTGAAGTACGCGCACAATCTGTTCACTTCAAAGAATGTGTCTGCTTGAATTTTATAGGGAAAATATATGTATATTAAAAAGTAAATTTGAAAAATCAATGAATGTCGGTAATTTTATTGTGGATGACGTATTGATGTAAGGCATCGCCTTGATAAATAAATATATTGACATTAATTAAAAAAAAATAATAAATTTTTATACTAGAATGTATTCAACATAAAAATCACAAATATTACTTATATTCCCTATACATTGAAACTCGAACTTCGCCAATGCAAGTAACCCAACACTAATTCTCGTCTCTTCTTTCTATTTCAGTGCGCGGACTTCGTGAAGGCAGGCGCGGAGCAGGGCCAGACACCTTCCGATGTCGTCTTGGGGGCGGACATCACGTTCTCCTGCGTTGCCGATCCACAGGCTGCCAAAGAGGCAAGTATTATTTACTTTTTTTTATATTACTATAGGGAGACAAAGACGAAACAGGAGATATAGGTACCACCCGCCGGCCTAAACGCAAGTTTTGCGTGGTTCTTGATATATTAATTCTCCTCCTGGTGAAGCGAAGAATGTATATTTAAAAATAGTTGTCGAGTAATTTCTTGGGCCTGGACAATTAAGGTGGCGCATTAGTGAA
>JAPYZO010005883.1:0-10127 GCA_030522905.1 Torymus flavipes | reverse complement strand
AAAAAAAAGGGTAATATATTTAAATTTTGATTTGAAAATATTCTGGACAGAAAAATAAAGCGCGCGCGTGAACTTGTTAATTGTATAAAAGAATCATAAATTTTTTTACGAATTTAAGCTTCAGTTCACTAAAAATGACAAATATCAAAGACTTATTGAAACTCTTTGTTCTATATTTTAGCTTTCTCTCGTAAATATTCACGAGCGTATAAATAACAGTTGTTGAATCTACTTTGAAGTTCATTAAGTCATAAATTTGTTTGTTCCATATTTTTTCTTTGTTCCCAAAGCGAAACATTTAGGTTTTCATTTCAATCTATTTAAATAGGCTTGTTTTACAAATGTTTTCACGAAAAATACCTTTGTAGTAGCTTGCCATTTATCGAAAAGCTCGTTAAAAGTATGCATGCTACCTATATGTACCTGGTTCCCACTCCCCGAGATAAAATTCACACGAATATAACGTTGGCCAATGATTGCAGCTGGTCGTGCTGGATTGCGACACGATAAATCACCCGTCGCAGCTGGCGAAGACGAGCCTGGCGCCGATAATCGTGTACCTGAAGATCTCCTCGCCGAAGGTGCTGCACCGGCTGATAAAGTCGCGGGGCAAGTCGCAGGCGCGCCACCTTAACGTGCAGATGGTCGCCGCGGAAAAGCTATCACAGTGCCCGCCAGAGATGTTCGACGTCATCCTCGATGAGAACCAGCTGGACGAGGCTTGCGAGCACGTGAACGAGTACCTCGAGGCATACTGGCGGGCGACCCATCCGCCGGTGGTGCCGGCAGTGCCACGGCCCATGCCACCGAGCGGCGCCTCTGGCGACGAATTGCCATCCCGCGTCAGCTCAGGTAGGGCTTAACAACGACTCTTGCTCCCCAGATCATTACATGATAATAGTACTAACGCTGATCATCTCGATCTTCCTCATTATTATATTCTATGCGGAGATACGAAGATGAGTAATGCTTACGAAATATAGATTGGAATATGTCAATTTGACCAAGTGTCGCGGGACTTTGGCTTGAGTATGATGAACCAATTCTTTAATATTTACGAATGAAAATGATAATATCAATAAGGCAGGCCTACGAAAAGGAAAAAGTGCTATATAACTTGGAGTATTTTGGTCCCTTTTCTAAAAAACAAAGTGAAACATGTTTTTTTTAGCAATTTTGTCTACAAAATAAGGTAGCAATACTTGTTACCCTCAAGATCCACTTTGAATAATCCTTCTACGATTGTTTTTCCGATACATACCTAACTACATCAGTTTTCAGTAACTCTTCAAATTCCTAAAATTGATAAACAAAATTGGTTTTACTTTGTTTTTTAAAGATATTTAATTTTTAGGGGATCAAAATACAGAAACATATGATGATCTGTAGTCTTTGACGCAAACCACTTTTACTTTTTTTTAGGCATGTACAATAAATATAATGATAAATTTATTAAGATCTTTCACTGTACTATTCAATTTTTCTTGAGTGTATCATTTTGCATGATATCTTCTATTTAAATTCAAAAGTAATGATTATGCTAGAAAGATTAGTACACATGTCAGTCCTAAAGTTACACATTGGGTTCGAGTTACATACCATACCTAGATATGTAATCGTTATATTAGTCTTTTATCTCCGCGTACTATAAGCACCGACTAACACGACTCACCATTGACAATTTTTTTTCTCTCTTGCCCTGTTTAGCTAACTACCGCGACAATTACTACGGCCACGAGCCAAGAGGTAACTAAGCCCAACCTTTCCTCGCACGACGCTCGGCCGTCGTGTTTTATAAGAGCGCGTTGTTATTCTCAATTTATCTATCTCTCTTTCTTTGTCGTCGCACTTTTACACTTATTTATAATTTACATATTTTTGTCACACGAGCACAACAATGTCCTAGAGGATAGCCGGTAGATGTGCACGTATAGATGTTGCATGGCCTAGACATACTTTTTTTACATATATATATATATATCGTCGATTAGTCGGCGATATAGTCATAGTTCATTCCCTTTTATATATTTCCATTCATCGCGGTTGTCGCTGTACCTCAACGTTTTTTTTCTTCTTGTAATAATGCTTTGAGATGAGATGTTCATTTATCTATAGAATTGAACTTGCCCTTCGTTGGGGTATTGCGACAACTTGTATGCATTTAGGCCTCGATCATTCAATCATTTCAAACATTCACCTAACTATATAGTCACATTCTCGCGCACACCGAGAATCATGATGTCGTATTTTTTTTCTTAATTTTTTGCCGTTTCAAATAATCTGTATAAGCAAACATGTGAGAATGCTCGAGGTGTAAAAAAAATCACCCAGACGTACCAGGGAAATCATCAGCTCATATTGTGTTTCTTTTCAGCGACAATGTACGGATCGACGCATTTGTACTCACCGCAGTGAGAGCGAGGCGCGCTTATACTTGCCCGTTTGTCCCGTTAGTTCCAAATCTCTGTTTCACGTTTACGTCGACGGTTTTTTTTAATTTTTTCTTTTTCTCTTTTTTCTTGATCTCTATGCACTTTTTGCTCATCTTGCTCATTTTTCTGCGCAAAGAGATGTATTTATCCGCCGTCACTGTCTCTCTTCTCATCTTTCCTCTTACTGTACTAACCCTCCCTGCATCATCTTTGTGTTTTACTTTTTTTTGTTGTCACTGTCACTCGTTCTGTCAACTCACATACATAAACACACACACACACACATACTCACACACGTGCGCACGCAGACACAGAAGCACACTTGTTTCTTTTTCCTCTCGCCATTCTATGAAGCTTCTCGCGTGCACGGTGCGCTGTCATCCTCTCCCTCTCTCTCTTTTACTCTTCCTCCTCGACATTCTCTGATATAGACTTTTGTACTTTTACGTGTCACGCTATCCATCTATCTACATGCGAACGTTATTACAATCTGCAATTAAAATCTTGTAGAACTAAAGCAATATTTAATGTTGCGACACGAAAATAAAAAAAAAAGAAAAATAGTTTAGTCGAAAGGAAAGTTGAGCTATTTCCGATGATACGCCGCAGAGGAAGAGTTGGGGTCTGGGCAATTGAAAGTATTGCGAACATTTTACATGATTGATCGTTCGAGTAGGAACGAAAAAACCTATAGTCCTGCCTCACCGAGCATATATATAAATCATCCGAAAAAATAAAGAAGCCAAGATGTAAAAAAAAAAAAGAAAAGCATCATAAAAAACAGGCAGGGCCTATGAAAGAACGTCAAGAATTATCATTGATTTCTTTTGTTTCGTGGAAAAAGCCTTGACTGAGCCGCTGGCCGCTACGGGGATCATCCGAAAAGAGGTCAGGGTCACCCTGAGTCAGGAACCCAAGGTTTAAAGGAACCCAAGTTGACTCGATTTTCCTCTCCGCTACTCGTCTGGCCCTCTCCCCCTCTGTGCGTCGTCGATTTGTCAAGTGAGAGAAAGAGGGACTGTGTGTGCGAGACACGAGATGCGACGACAAGGCCGATTAGTTCTCTCTCTCTCACATCCCGTCTCTGTCTCAAAAGTTGCGGATCAATTGAACGAACCAAAATAAACGATCCTTTTTTTCGTGCCATGTGCGGGAAATGATATTTTTGCTTACTTGCGTAAGAGAGAGATGTCGAAAAAAACAAAATAACGTTCTTGTTCCTTGGGGACTCGTTGTAAGCTCTGGTCGCAAGTGCGCGTTCGTAAGTACGAGCCAGGGACAGAGTTTTTCATGCATGCGGAAACACACTTCCCACCCTCAGACATCAATCCTTATTAGAGAGAAATTAAAGGCACTTGATCGTCGAGCACTCGACGCGCAGCAGTTATGAACAAAAAAAAGTGCCCTCGATCTAGCGCTATATAATAATAGCTGCGCTGCAGTTTTGTCTCCACAGTCCACACGGCGGAATGGGCGTGCAATCGCCACTGATTTGACTTTGACTATATTCACCATGTTCAACATTACCCGTTTTACTTTGGCAGTCTAATTACGTCTGAGACTTGTTTCCCCGTGTTACTTTGGCAATGACACACGCAGCTGTGACCCCGCCCAAACCTCTTCACATAGTTTAGGCATTTTTATATTAGAATAGATAAAATAACAACAATAAAAAAAAACGTCGCCACGTTGTCGAGCGAGCTTTCTTACACAATCGATCGATCAAACTTTTTCAAAAATTTGCTTTTTTTCGCGGAGATGATTTTTTCTTTTCTTTTCTCTTATGTCTATACAAATTTACCATTTTTTTATATTCACTTTCTTTTTTATGTACTTCTATTATCCATGCCGAATCGCACGCTTCTTTTTCTTTTGAATTCTTTATGGCTTGCTGAGCTTGCACGGTATGAGTGTGAAGTAATGAAGTTGGAGTGACGTGTCGTGTATTTTTATTTCAAATAATACCTCTTTTCTACGAGACGGGGCAAATAACGATGCTTCGCTTAGTTTAATAAATCTTTCTATAAAACTCACCTGTTCGTTTCTTGAAAACGATAAATCAGGTTTCGCATGTGCTTTTCTGTGAATATATTGGTATTGCACTGCCATTAATTTGGTTCTTTTTTTTTTTTTTGTTTTTTGCACAAACATCACTTACGTTGGGCAAAAGATGTTCAGTTTAGTAAAATAATTTATTCAGGATTAGAAAAAAAAAATAAATAAGAAAAGATAGTTTTGTCCAAAGTAAGTATCTGATTTATGTGTTCAGTTTTACATTTGTGAACAAGATAAAAAACGAAAAAAAGTAAAACCTTGTTTCGCAGTATAAAAATCAGATTTTTTACATTATTTATAACTCTATAATTTTCTAATTTCTTACAAAAGTCGACTATTGTCATGCACTGCGTTAAATTTCGGCTACATTGTGGCTAGCAGCCAATAGTCAAAGGCTTTAGATTTGATTTGTCGGGTAAATAGAAGATATATATATCGTTCCATTGTCAAAGTGGAATTTTGACAATATTTCTGCCTTAAAATTCTCTATTTTCACGTCTTTTGAGAATAAAAATAGCTGTTGAAGAAATAATTTGAAAGAAAAATAATCATTATTCAAAGTTTATATAAGAATGTAAATAATCTGTCCTTGGGTTTGCGTGTTAATAATAAATATATCTTCCCTAAATGTAATACTAATAAGGTGAATTATATGTGACAGGAGTCAGCGGCAGTGCGTACAGCGGCGCGCGTCGTTCGCGCCTCGAGCGTACGGACCGCGGCGGCGAGCACTACGAGCGCGACGAAGAGGAGTCCTACGCCGGCGGTGGAGGCGGCGGTGGAGGAGGAGGCGGAGGAGGAGGCGATTACGCGCGGCGCGCCCGGCAGCAGCAGCAGCAGGACTCGCGCGCGCTCAATGACATTTAGGAGCTGGGGCCCCGGGGCCTGTCGCTACAGCGCTGCCCCCAACTGCGCACCACCGCCCTCTAGCACGCAGGGCCCATACGACAGTGACAGACAACAGCAGCAACAGCAGCAACCCCTCATCATGTGCGACACCATTTTTCTCACACATCGATCGATCGAAACGACCTCTGTTTTTCTCTCCTCCTACGCCCTCAAGCCCATATTTTACCTCGGTTTTTCCGCTTTTTCATCTTCTCCACGCGCATCTCTTTTCACACCCCATTCGGCATTGCATTTCCATATACAGATACATGTACACGCAGATACACAAACTTATACTTACTTACTTACTTACTTATTACTTGTTCAATGCAGTTGACGAAATTCGTACGCGAACGCGACGGATATTGTACGTTCGAGTCAGTGCCAATATATTTCGAAAAGAACCAAAGACCAGGTCTGATTATTACCTTTCATTTTATCACTGAGATTTTCTCTATGTATACATCATATACTTTACGCGTGTACTACGGCGCGCATCATCCCGGGATCATCGCGAAAAACGGTCCTTCGATCATGATATATAGTTTTTTGTCTCGTAGCATGATTATATTATACAAAAAGAATATTATACAGAACAAAAATTAAATACAGCATTATAGCACAATTGTCAGTTTATCATGTAAGCAGGTAAAAAGAGAGAGAAAGTGCGTGAATAAGAAAAAAAAAACACTTCGAAATCGAAAAAACGAGCCCTGGGGCCTTTATTTTCGAACTGTGTCCTCGCGGGCCCCAAAGTATTTCCTCTATACCAACCTAGTTTCCAAAGTGATTCTCGGCCAAAGCGGTGGTTTATATTGGATCATAAGAATTGTCAAATCGTCGGGATTAAAAAAAAAAAAGAAACTAATACAAAAGGTTCACGACGACGTTATAAGCAACAGACAGCTATACTTGTACGAGCTTGCAACCAACCACCTTTCGAGTCCGTAACGAGCCGTAAGATGCTCTGCCTAGGCTCACGCGTGTATGCGTTTTAATCAATTTCGAGACATTTTTGTCCGAGAGAGAAAGAGAGAAATTGAGAGAGGGGAAATTGTGCGCGGTAAACGGGGTAAAGGGACGTTTAAAGAATTTTGCAAGAAAGGAGCGTGAATTTTTTTGTTTTCGAATTTTCTTTTAAAGGGAAATAACTAAAGAAAAAAAAACCGAAAAAAATTAAATAAGATTAAACTACGCCAAAGAATATACACGACTCTGCTACGTTTATAAATTTTAATATAGAATCTACCGAAAAAAAAATGAACTCAAATGCAGGTGTCACTTTCACTTTCGTGTATATATAGTATAATATAAATATACGTACTTGTGCGAATGTGAGGAGGCCCAGTAATAAACTATACCTGAAATATATAAAAGGGAGAATAAAGGAAATGCAAGAATTCACAAAGTGTAAAGACAAACGACCCAGAATGGCTTAGGTATATCGCGATTCGATAGCACAGAAACTGTAAATACTGTAAGAAAATCTTTAAAGGTATCGAGGAAACATAAAACGCCGTCGGTTGCTGCGATAAGGATGGCGGATTCCTTTGTGGCAAAGGAGCTATTCATATTATTTGAATTAAATGTCGTTTATTGCATCTCCTCCATACATATATTTTATATAATTTTTTTCGATTGATAAGCGAACTATACTTTGTTAAGCATGTGTCTTAAGTTTTTGTCTTTTACTTTTTTCAAATCCTTTCGCTGTAACCGAGGCGTATACTTCATGTATAATTATAATTAATGATTGTACGATTAAAAATTCAATCTTGATGACAAAAATAACGATGGAAATTGTCGAAGCAACTTTTCTCGCAGGCTTCAATCTGCGTCGCGAAAAAGTTACATAGAGTGTATAGAAAAAAAATCTGTATTGTATGCTAAGGATGTCCAAAAACATAGTAACTGTGTGAATAACGACTTAAATGTCGGCGAATTGTTCAGAAAATTGTTTATGTACGTCTTTCAGTTGTCGAGACTCAGCATTCAAATCTTTCGAATCGCTTAATTATTTTTAAATGATTGGAGCGCACAGATTTTGGCATTGAAGAAACGAACAGTTCCAGTCAGTTCCTCGTGATAACTATTTTTTTCATTATTAAAATAATAATGAACGAAAATCCAGTGACAGGCTTGATTGCCGAGTCTCGATAACAAATGTTTCAAGCGACGATTGCGCTGACGTCGTGCTTAAAGTGTAATGGACAGAGAAGAGTGTATAGATGTAAAAAGTCGAAGATGTTGATTATGTCACTAATTGAAAAAACCTTTTGCACCACTTCTTGTACGAAACTTCGATGATCTTTTGACAAGTTTAATATTACTGATGTCTTCAGATACTTTATTAATTCCATGCGCAAGAGACTCTGAAGTTTTCTGTCCGATAAATTTTGAACGATAAGATTTTTTCTATATATTGCAATTATTTTAACTACACTATTTTTAAGCTAAAAATTAAGAAATATATTTTAACATTTGTATACATCAAATGCTGTATCCACGAATAAAAGTTATGTAAAAATTTCTAAAATAAAAAGAAAACTCCAGAGTCTTTAAAATTAAGTGAACAGTGCATGTATTGTCTGATTGTATATATTTCCGAGCCCTTATAAAATTATTAAATATTTCACTCTCTCCTTGCTATTGCAATCTGTTTATGTTTTATTGTAACTTTAGTTCTGCATTGTTAATTTCTTCCCTAAGCTGTTTTTCCATTTTTAATGATTTCTTTTTGAAATATATATAAAATTTTATTGCCGGCGATGTTAAGATTATTTCTCATAATTGCATATTAAAAATTTTTTCCTAAAATATTTGTTTCAATCGTTGTCTCCTCGTTAAGCGTGAGCGAGCGAAAGAGAGAGAACGTGTTGAAAAAAAAAACGAAAGGTGATGGGTACAGTGACACGAAAATTTAAAAATTTAATGCGCTAAGATGTTTTTTGTAAAATTTTGTAAGAATCTTTGATAGGCGCGCGTGACGTCGCGTCTTTAAAACTTTTTCGCGCTCGGATAAAAGAAGTATAATTATTAAATTTTGTGAGCGTTTACAAAACGTTTTTGAATTCTTATAAAATCAATTTCTCGTAGTATTGTGCGCCAATGATGAATTTAAAAGGAAAATAACTTTGAGAGGACCTTCTCGAGCACAAGATCGAATATTTATCCATCGCAGTGCTTTGAGGGACTTGCAAATTGTGTGTGATTCGATCTTGTATCGGGAAAAGTATGTGCTATACGAAAAGAATTTGCAATGCTCGAGAATGTGTTTGCTGCTAAATGAAATAGGATAATTTATAGAGTCGTCGATTTTCAGTGAAAGTAACAAAATTGAGTCAACTAGCGACACGTATAATTCGGTAGATAAGAGGAAGAACTTAGACTACTGCATAATGAGGATCCTCGATCAGTGATACCTGCCTTTTGTCGTTTACTTATAATCCGATCAAAGTAATTCACTTTAAAAGATAAGACAAAAGTGTGTACGTTTTGTCGCTGCACATTTGTATTATAAAAACTTTAGCAATTAGCGAGGTCAACTGCGGATCCTCGCGTAACTTTAGAGAATGAGAATGTCTGCGCAAACTTTAGAAAAATGTTGGCTTCGGACGTAATACCACAATTTTTATTCCAATAAAAAGTTTAACTTTATTGAAAACCTTACTAAAATTCGTTTTATTTTCATCGCTCAATCAATATAAAGCTCCGAAACTCTCCGCTTATTAAATCAATTCATTTTGATTCCCCGAAGCGTGCTGAGAATTCCAGCGACAATTAAGTGAGTTTTGAAACTTCTATAAATTCTATCAATGAGTATCAAAATTGATATAATTCATTTGTGAATGAATATAATAACTATGCATTGATATAATTTTAATTCTTTATAGTGTTATAGATTAGGTATATAATGCTGAAAGTTAATTGGGAACATAAAGAAAAGTTTTAATAATTTTAGTTTTATTAAATTAGTAACATAAAGATTTGTTGTTACATAAAATTTTTTATGCTTTTTTCTATGCTAGTATGTTTCATATACGACAAAAGCATGAATAAGTGATATATCGGAGTGCTTCAGCAAGGGAAAAGTATTTATTTTTATTAGCAAAAAACGATAATATCACTTTGATGCAAAGTTTTTTCTAGATTTCGCGAATAGCTTAATTTTTTTTTAAAATCGATGTGAAACAAACTCGATTAATTACTGCGATAAAATTAACGAGCATTCGGATATGTACTACTCTCGATAGAAGCTTTTTTAAACTTTTCTCGCTTAACTTTTTTTTTAAGAAAGTAAGAGAAAAAATTAAAAATACGAGAAATAAAATACATAAGGTATTTTTTATGGGTCGAAAGTTAATTATAAATAACGAAAAAAACTATCGCAGTGCGAGGTATGTAAACAGAAAACTGTTGTGCAACGATTTCGTGTATCATTAACTATAATATAAGAAAAGGGAGAGAAAACACGGTCCCAGATTTCTGCAGCACCACGAAAGCACAGATGAATTCTCATACTTCCTCGCTCGACGTTTCTCGTCTCGAGCGAATTTTACTCTTTTATTCCGAGGACGGACGTCTCCGTGTGCTCATTCTAAACTATTACTCACAAAGCGTAAATCTTGGTTGTCGCATATAAGCTGCACTATGTATACTTTCGCTAATTTTCGTGCGTATGCATATAGAAAAAAAATTCCAGATAAGTACATAAGAAACAAAAGAGGTTTAAGCGCGTCCCGCACTTGTATT
>JAPYZO010005882.1:0-16169 GCA_030522905.1 Torymus flavipes | reverse complement strand
CTCGCGCGCGCGGCCTACTGACCATCTTCTTCCAAACACACACAGCCGTGTATATAATGTACGCGTGTCCTTCGACCAATAGTATATATATACCTACATCATCGTATCTCATTTTTTACGTGCCCGCCTTTTTTGTCGTGTCGAGCGCGCGCCGATGCGGCAGCTTAACACTATTCGCCTCGCTGGGCGCCTTCTGAAGTATCAATCAGGCTTTCGCCCTGTCATCCCCCTCCTATACACATACACACTCAGGGCCTTCTATTTCGGCTAGAGAATAGACGTAGCTGATAGCTATCCGTTCGGCCGTATCGAAAGTCGGTTAGTTACCGACCGAATGACGAGGAGGTGCACACACATACGTATATAGAGAAGCAGTGCCCATTGTCAGAAGTGCATGTATAGTACGACGACGACGACAGCGACGGGAGGGATGCATTTCACGGCACCGCGGCACGGGGGGTCGTCCTATTTACCGGTGAAGCGCGCCATTAGGATGAATTAGGTTCGATCAAAGCGCAGTGACGACGCCTCGGCTCTTTACATAGCTGCAGCCCTTATAATGGCCCTTCGATTTTTTGCGCGAAACTGGATTAAAGCGGCTGGCTGGCTGACTGCCTGGCTGCTTCGTATAGTGGATATTACGTAAGAGAGGGATCAAAACAGGATATGCCTGTCTCTCTCTCTTTGGCGCGAGCGAGCGTAAAGAGGGAGGGTGTTACGCAATCGGGGACGCGATGAAGGGTTTCTAGCGTTAAATGCGATTCTCTAATTAACAACAATTTAACGTCGTTTATTGTGCTCGAGATTCGAGTGCACTTTATTTCGCGACGCGAGCTTTTTTTTTAACTGAGATGGCGTTGTTGTTGTTGTTATATTATATGTTCGTGAGCTTTTTCAATTCTGAAAGGGAAGGAAGCAAACCAATTACGCCAAGTGTGTGTATGTGTGCGTGTTGCTAAATTGCGGTGAACAATGTAATGTAGGATAAACATGCGCGACGCGCGCGACCATTGTTCGCTTAATAGTTTCATAATTTTTGGGGAAAACGAGCGCAATAAAAATTGTCCGAATCGGGCATAACAGATTTTATATACCGTGTTTTCAATTCCCTCTCTATCTCTCTGCGCGTTTGGAAACGAACGAACGTATCGATTGCACAAGTCGAGCTGGCGGACGGCAACTTTTGCCAAATTAATGATTCACGCGATCGACTTGTATATATATATATACACACCAGAGCATTTCGGTTCTCGTACACCCCCGCGGCGCTTATACACAGATACTGCGCTGGCGTATATAATCCGGTCGGTATATAGCTTCCTCCTATATCAAGGTTAATTACTACGGCCCTTAACTGAATCGAGGGCTGGATAATCGAATGAAAAATCGTCAGGCACGCGCGCGTTTTTCCAGCTCTCCATCATTTCGTCAAAAAAATGACGGCAATACTCGATTCTCCAATTCCCCCCGATCCCTCCACATCACACCCATCTCTGCTCCCCGAAGACTCAATTAACTGATTGAGTCGAGAGGAAGAAAAACCGTGCGCGCTCTCGAAACTTAATACCGAAGGAGTCGTCATCAATTATGGTATTGGGACCGTTCATAAATCACGCGAGAGTGGGGAGGGGGCGTATATAGAGACATGCGATGCAGTGGGGAAGAGGAGGCGAGCAAAAGTTGAAGCAAAAATCACGGCTCATCACAGAGGGTGGCAGAAGTAGAGAGAGAGAGGGAGGGATGGGGGTGAGAGACGAAAGCTCTCTCCTACCCGATATATCACGGCGGTGCCAATATAGAAAATTGAATTTTTCAGCCTTTATCTTAGAAATGGAGCGATGTTTGTTCCTTTCTCCGTTGGAGCGCGCGTGCTTTTTTTTGTTTAATAAAGTTTATGAGGTCTGCACTTTCTGTGTTCGCGTGAAAGGTATATAGTGCGATGTGTGTTCTGTGTTTTTTCGTGCATGGGATTGTTTCTATTTTCCTGGAAAGGGGATGTTATGTGCAATTAATAATGATGAATAAAAACGAGCGAACGATCGGTATGAAAGGTAAAATTCCTGGTATAATATTTAGATTTTTAACGTATAAAAAATAATCTGACATCTTTTATTATTAAAAAATCAAATTTCAAAAATTTTCGGTATATATTTATTTTAAAAAGTTTTAACAACTGCGCTCACGCAAAAGCCCGTATAAAAATTCCCGACCGACGGGAAAACGAATATTTCCCGGCGGCGCGCCAAAAAAAGGAATCATTTACAAAATCACTCTGCCGCGTGCAGGGTATACACGTGTATGTTATTTTTTTCCCTCCCCCCATTTAAATGTCCATCACGCTGCCCACTTAAAACTCGTACATTTATAAAAAGCTGCACGCGGCCGGGCTTTTTCAAAACTAAAATGCCAGCGCGCTATAGTGGCGGGGCGCAATTAGCGAATAATCACCCTCCAAAAGCGCGCGCGGCCGCATTGTTCTCGCGCGTCGCTGAGCTTTCGAAAAATAAAACGAAAAAATAAAACGACCTAATCGCGCCCCGGCCAGCTAATAACGCGGCCATATAATTTGCATCGCTCATTTGCGATACAGTCGCGCAAAGCGCTACTTCCATTCCGATTATTGCACGAAAACTCGCCCCGCGCGTATATTGTCTCTGGGAAAATTGAACCGAAACACAATAAAAAAAAATACACAGAGGGGGCCGAACCCGTACTTTCATTAACTTTCGAAGAAGAGCAAATATCCGCCCCAAAAATGCAATCCCTCGGCTAGCGCACTTGCACACAGAACGTTTGCGCGTGCAGCACGGTTCGTTCGTCAAACAAGCGCGCGCACGTTTCCTCCGTCGAAAAATATAAAAAGCCATATAATATATATATACCTATAATGCGAGCGCGAGCACTAGCGACAAAAAGATACAACGTCAGCAGTCGTCGTCGTCTCCTCCTCGAACTTCCCGACCCTTCCGGCCCTATTCACGTCTTAAACACAGTACAGCACACACAGCACATATACTAAACCTGCGCGATATACAGAGGGAGAGAATTCTGCCGGGCCGTTGCAGCAAACTCTCTCTCCGCCCGAGTTTGTTTTCGCGACCGTGCACGCTCTATCGCACAACTGCAACGCCGAGCAACTACTCTACTCGTCCCTCTCCGCCAGAGCGACCGGGAGAGTAAACGAACGAGCAGAGTTTCGATTCGGTGCGCCTCTCTCTCTCTCGCTCGCCGAGACGATAAACGCGTACGCGTGTGTGTGTGTACTTTGCTCTCTCGCGAGAGGTATCGACGCGTGAAATCGCCCGAATCGCGCGGCAGAGTAAGAGAGTGAGGATGGCCCATTGTCTGCCCGCACGGCGAGCTCGTTTACTGATGGCCTTCCGCAAACGAATCGCGAAAACGGCGAATTAGCGCCTACGTCGAGATCCGCGACAAAGATGCGTAAGTGTGTGTGTGTGTGTGTGTGAGTGGGTTCGTTCACGTTACCTTATCGGCCAGGAAAAGTTTTATGGACCGTTAGAACGAGGAGGAAATGTCTGTGTGTATAAAATGAGAGCGAAGGAGAAGTTGTTATATGCGCGAGAGCGCGCGAGGAGGAATTTTCGCGTTTTCTCGCCCCCGCAAATCTTTCGAATGGCATTGTTACTCACCCAGGGGCCGACTTTTAGTACTGGGGAGGAGAAAAAGAGAGGGCTGGGGTGGTGCGCTTATGCGCCGTCGATAGCTGATGGCTTGCTTGCCAAATGGCCTTTGATTCTTATTTCGCTCCTGTGTATATAGGCTATACACGACGCTCTCTCTCTCTCGATGAAATTGAATTTTCTTTAAAGAAGATGGTTTTTGCGCTCGCAAGGATGATGACATTGTTTTTTTTTGTCCCTTTCTGTAAAAGTATTTTGAACGAAGGATCAATCAATATGTACCTCTTTATATATTCTCTATACTTTCGATATAAAAAGATCGAGCGAGAAAAATTATTGATAAGCTGGGGATGACTTTCGCATTCTCAAGCGAGCGAACAACCCTATACTACGACTTTGTTGACCAAGTTATTTTTTTTCCATTGTTGCGTCACAAAACGTACGTACGTCTAGAATAAAATAGCACTTTTTGCCGACTCACTGATAAACGAGAGCCGCCGCCGTTGCCGCTTAGCGCGTCATTGAATTTCGCCGTGTGTATACTCACCCATCGCGGCCTTTGATCGTTCGACCGAGCTATAATGTTTACGCGCTTAATCAACATGACATATAAATAAAAAGAAGAAAAAAAAGAGAATCTACCTCTGCGCGTGTATGGCCGAAACCGCCCGCTTCAATCCCGCCTATATGTTTTCAGGTCACCCCCCGCTCGTGCAGTTAATATTTAACTTATTCCCCGCCTCTCTCTCTCTCTTATTTCTCCAAACATACGCAGCAACTTTTCGACACTTCGCTACGTGTTATCTCGCAATCTAATCACCTCTCTTCCTCTCATTGTCTCCGCTTGACATTACCGCTTTAACGCAATGCTCGGCTACTGCGATATGATAAAACCAGACGCAACTTCCGCGAAGCGCGCGCGCGACACATTCCGAAAGCGCGAGCTTATTATACTGCAGTCAGCTCACGTCGCGTGCACCCATATAGCCTCGCTCCGTCCGCGCGTTATCAGTTTTTAATTAGTTTTGAAATAGTTTTGATACTTTAATTAAAGCCGACGCGCGGGCACAAGGCGATTGGCTGTCAAAGAAAGCGTTCGGGGCGGTGCGTTCCTATAGATGCGTGCGGTGTGACACAGGCCGGCCGTTTGAAAACGATAGTCCACACCGGCCGCTCCCCCGCGTCTGAAAGTTAATATCCTTTGCCGAAAACAGGATATTAGATATACAAAGTTAGCTTCGTTTCTTTTCTCCTCTGTTTATTTTTATAGAGGCGCGGAGGGGTGATTGAAATTTCAGAGGTTTATTATACACGCGGGGCTTGCGGAAATATATAGTATACGCGCGGTTTATAGTTGGAAATGAGATGATAACGGTGCATATAACGAGATGTAAACTGCTGCTAATATATATATACCGCGGCTGGTTATTAATTGGCGAGGAACGGAAAAACAATTGGCGGCGGGAGGGAGGAGGGCTAAAAAGATATATACACTGCAGCTCTGCAGCTTGCGGCAGCGCGATTGCAATTTGTTTTATCAATTTTCGCGCAAAAATCGGCCGTACCTGCGGCGGGGGAATTAACATTTCATGAAATAAAATTATACTTGCTAATGAAAAATCTACCGAGCGAAGTGGTGGCGGTGGTGTGCGCCATGCGCGCGCGCGTCTACTATAACAGAAGAGAGAAAACGCGCGCTCGTAGGTATTTAACAAAATTATGCAAAAACCCCGCGCCGCGAGCAGGGCATGGAAAATTAAACGCGCGAGGGTAAAAATTACAATCGCCTCGCGTCGCGTAAATACAGCGAAATATTTCAATCCAGCCTTCACCCTCGCTCTCTAATAAACACACCGTAGCGTATAACGGCGTTCCATTATACGGCCGCGTACACACAACATATTCAATCGGCTACCGCAATTAATTAAACGTTTCCCCCATTTATCGGGATTCCCCGGGTATATAAAATGAAAAAGCCTTTCAAGAATGACCGCTACACACACGCCTGTCAAATTAACTTTTGTAACAGCTCTCGCGAGAGTTTTCAATTAATCGTCCCTGATATATAACGCAGTGCACAAAGCGAGCGTCGAGAGAGAGAGAGAGTATAGCTGCAACGGTATAAAGCGGCGCCTATACTGCTCTGCTGCAACAATGCCGAGAGTTTGTGTATAATACAGTCAGAGAGAGGGGCGATAATAAAGTTGGCAAACAAAGCCGTAATAAAAGATACAAGTCGCCGCCGGCGGTGGCGCGAATAAAAGTCTCCCTCTCGAGCGCTCTATCTCGGTGCAGCTGTCCGAGCTCGCGCATATATACCTATAGTCTCTCTTTCTCTGTCGGTCTCGGTCTCGATCGATTTCCCGCTACGGAAAAATATAAAGAGGATCGTGCTCGCGCGAGGCGAGAGAGAGGGAGAGGGAAAAAACGTTAATGCTCTTACTCTATATAGCAAGCGGGCGGCGGGCGCGCCGCAGTCGTCGCTGCGAGTTTCGCGCCGCGGTGACGAGGAGGAGAGCGCACAGCAGCAGCTACTCCAGGCCGCGAGCTTTACAAGACACTTTTATAGGATACGAACGAAACCCCCGTGAGAGTCGGGGGGAAAAGTTTTCTTCCACGGTATATAGATATATGCTGCCGCTGCATTAGGCCCCCCTATAATACGCGAATCAATGGAGATGAAGAAGACGCGCGCGTTCTTCACCCTCGATTCTTTCCAAACTCGATATATATTATAACCGCGAGAAATAAAAGAATTTACCATCACCCACGCGTGCCCACACAGGCACGCAAAGAAAAAGAAACTCTCTTTCTCGAAGGACTGTCAATTTGCGGGCAATTATCGTTAGGCGCCTGCGCCAATGCGCCGCTCACGCGAGTGTAGGGGGCGTACGGCCTTTCTCTCTCTCTCTTTCTCTTTCCAGCACACATACGTATATACCTATATGTATCAATATATACGTGTATGTACAGAGGGGCGGCCGGCGGGCAGCGCGAGTGGCGCACACGTTATACCGCTCGGCCGGACACAGACACAGAGAGCGAGCTCGCGCGCGAGAACCTGCACACACGCTGCCGCTTAGTTTAGATCAGGCGGCCACGCGGACAGGACGTGTGCACGCGCACACTAGTGTGTGTGTGTGTGTGTGTGGTCGTGGAGAGGAGTGAAAGAGGAGAGGATATGTGCGAGGCGGTGGTTCGTAATAGCGGATCGAGGGCCGGTGGACCGTGCTCGGCGAGATCGGCGCGACGGTTCTTCAGGAGCAAAGTGTCCTAGTGCGAGTAAATACGCGTGCACGTGTGTGTGTGTGTGGGGATGTAAAGGAGGGTATTTGCATGGAATTTCAGGGGTCGAAAGTGATGGGTTTTAGGCGAAAATTTTCGAAATGTGGTCTCGGCGAATCGATGAATTTTAATGTATACGGTTCAATCGGCAGATTTCGGAGCACGCGGTAAAAAATCGCGTTCTGTTACTGATGTATATGCGGAGATAAGTTTTTTTTTATTTATGTATCTAGAGTGTAAACACTTCATATTTATCAAACATTCGCCTATTAAAAATGACTTAATAACCCTACTTCCTTACTTCCTAAATTAGAGGTCGACATAACGGTACCGCATTACCGTTCGTCACGTATTTTATTAACTTTGTTTATTTTTGCGAACCGCCAAACCGTATTACGGTATAGAGACGTCGCAGGAACTAATATAAGTAGTGTCACTTATATACCTCATTTACCGGCGCGCGTTTTTTTTTTTTTAGACTATGTAGTTTTACAATATATACACTATTCTATAGATAGACGCGAAACGTTTAAAAAAAAAGTCAAAGTCAGAAATTATGGATTTCCAAATTATATCTCAGCGGTAGCTCCATTAATTATGCCCGCGCGTGTGATTATGTTAAAAACAAACAAGGTTATACGGTCATATACGCATTGCTCGAGCGCACGCTACTTATTTTTTCTTCCATTCATGAGAGAAAAAAAAAGCAAAACCGCGCTTTCTTCGATTTTTCCCGGCGCGACGCGTTAATTATTGAGCCCTTCGGTCGCGGTTCTATTTCGAGGCGCGCGGGCGGCAGAGGATTGTGATACGCTCGCGCCGCGCTTATGAAAAATGAAAGAAAGTTGCTCTGTATGCGTCCGCCATTGAATCTATATTATTCGTCGTTCGGCTGCGACTTAACTAGATATACCAGTGAAAACCAGTTACACTAGTATATCTAACCTCTCCTCTTACACACACACGTGCATTCTTATATAGCAACTCGCCGTATTATCAAAAAAACAGTGAAAGAAAAAAAATCTTCCGCGACCGATTTTCGCATAGTGCTTCCGACATATACATACCGGGAAAATCAAGTTGCGCCGCGCTCCATATATTACATGCTCGACCACAACAACGAGTACAGCAGCAGCATCAGCAGGAGCATTAAACCGGACGGCTACTGCAGGCATGATCGGGCTGTGGTCGTTCAAGCCGCGTCGTGCCGGCAGGGCGGAGATCATGCTCGGTGAGTAGTCTGCGCGCCTCTCCCCCGTCGTTTCCGCCGCGCTCGAATTCCTCGACGAGCGCTGCAATTTCCGGAAGTTACCCCCGCCCCGCACGTGTATATGGAGTAAACTCTCGGAGGGCGCGATATCCCGATTTTATCGCGCGCGCGAGAGAGAGAGAGAGAGGCACTGATAAGCCGAGCGCGCGCGGTCCGCGTGGAAAGTGATAAAAGTTCGTGCTCGGAGTCTCTCTTTTAAATTCAACGGGTTTTGGAAAAACTGGCGCGCCGTATAGTCGCGCGCTTACAGTTTTCTTTTGGAAACCAAGAGCGAGCGAGTTGGCAAAGTCTTTTATGGCTCTCTTGCGGGAGGTTCCGGATTAAAATTTCGTTCTTCGACGGGGCGGAGGAGGAGGAGAAAGGATGATGGTAATCTTGGCAATCTTGGCCTGTGCTCTGCGGGGGTATATATACTGGAGTTGGAAGAAATTAAGGATCTCGTTTACTCTCAAGTGCGCGACGACCCCCAATATAGCCATTGAAAAATATATATATATATTTCTATTAGCCTTTCGCTCTTTCTCCCTCGCGTTCGCGATAATCCTTATATCCCTTGCCAATAATCTTATCCGAACCTCTTAAAAGAGAAAAAAAACAATCTGCGAAATGTATATACTTATAAACACCACCCACTTCTCGATTAAACTAGGTTAACGGGTGAATTACGATCGTCGTGCGGGGGGGCGCGGTGTGGTGGCATTGTGCGCTGCACGACTCTCGCGATACTCAACCGGGGGATTATATATTATACCTCCGCGCCTTCTCCTCCTCCTCATCATCATCCCTCTCGCGAGGCAGTTTACCTTTAAAATATTCTATTTATACGCGATATACACAGAGACTCGATCCTCCTCCGCCCGGCTGCGCAGCTCGTCTATATTTACATCGACGCCTGCAGCCGATCGGCGGCCAGAAATACATTATATACATACACATACACACACATCACAGCCCTTGCTCCTGATGTATAATCCCTCAGCCGGATATAATTGAATATCCATTTAGGCTGTGCGGAATATATACGGCGGTTCCATCCTCTTCCTCCCTATAACCATCCCCCCGATATATAGACAGCACCGGCTTTGCACCCATCACGAAACGATCGACGTCGCGCGGCGCCTTTAAGTCTATAGATTTTCGCGCGCGCGTATGTGCATAAGTAGCCGCGTATATTATTCAATAAAAAGGCCAGAGAGAACTACTCGGTCGCCGACTTATAATGGCTCTATCGGGGTATATTTTTCTAATTTCCTATTTGGCATCACAGGTGTGCGCCCAATGCCGCGAGTTCGGGTTTACATCACACACAGCTGCTGCCGCGGTAGCGCGAATTCCGGGGATAGCTTCGTGCCGATCAAAAATTCCGACGCGAGACTGACCGACACTCGTCGGAATGGCACGCGCGGGGAGAGACCTTTTTCGCTCGCTCCGGCAGCTATTCGAGTAATGCTACTGCTACCGCTGCTGCTGCTGCGTCACGTGTATGTGCGGCTGGAAAAGCCCGCGCGCAGCAGCCTGTCGCGTATGCTTTCCAGTGATATCTGCGCTCTTTCCATTGACAGTCGGGATTGAATGCGGATCATCGTGTAACCTTCGAAAAAGGATATAGTACAGGATATTTTCAGCCGATTTTGGGGGAACACATCACACATACAGATATTGTACGACGATCCCTGAATATCGGAGAGAGCAATCTACTTAAACACATACATATACATATATACTATGAGCGTTCTTGCGAAACTATTCCTATTGAAAAAAGGATCACAGCAAGTCTCTGCTCGTGTAATTCAGTCCCACGCAAAGCTCGTCGGAGCCATTCGGCACTCTCCTCTCTTTCACTCGCGCAAACAGCGCTCGTAAAAATTCCGTCACATAATCGAGAAACTTTTTACAGCTCGGCGCTTACGCGCACCCCACCCGAAGTTTCCCGTAAAATCATCTTTTATTAAAGAACTCTCGTCGAGGAGAACTCTCCCTTCGTTCACTCAGCCATAGCTGCGCGCTTGTGTATATATATACACTTCCTCTCTCTCTCTCTCTCGTTACGCGTGAAGTATCCCGGCCATAAGTGATTCCAGACTATATACCGCTGAAAGGGCCAATACAATTCGCGCTCTCTCGGAGAAACGCCCGAGGGGCACGTTTGTTTCTCTCTCTCTCTCTCTTTCTCCCGGGAGAAACGCACGCGCGCGCCGCCCTCGCGTCTATTTTAAGGATCGATTTACACAATTTCTTCTCCCCGCGAGAGAAATCCCGCGGCAAGTGTGTTTACTCTCCCTCTCCTTCTTCCCTCCCTCGCCGCTTTCTCTCTCTCGGTCGAAACTTTTTTATACGGTCTCTCTCGATCGTTCGCCGAGAGCTCGCGAAAATTGCGCCTCCAGGGCGCGCGACAACAGTCACGTCGCGTATCCTCGAAATTGGAGCTAGCTGTCGGGAGAGCGCCGTGGCGGCGGCTGTCGAAAAAGTAGGCTACTGCTACGCGAATCAGTGTGTGGGCTGCTAGCTTCTTCTTCCCCTTTGTCACATACGAGCACACACACACACACACACACACGTACGCGCGTGTGATTTTCATTGTTCGAAGTGAAAAGGAAGAGAGTTTAGAGCGAAATGGCGTGGAAAAGGGTGTCTCTCAGGAAAGCTCGCAGCAGAATTACGAGTCTCGATCGGCAGCAGCAGGAGGAGGAGGAGGAGACCCTCGTCTTCGTCGCGCCTTTCATTCCATCTTTCTTTTTTCTTCTTCTTTTTCCATCTTGCGCTCGTGCGCGTGACGTATAGGCTATATATGCGAGAGAACCGCGCTCTGATGGACCCGAAATTGAACGACGCGCGGTCTGCTTTGAATCATTAAGTGGCCGTTTTTCGAGAATTGGCCACGGCGGCGGCTTTCTCTCTCTCTCCAGCGGTGTGTGTGGCTTTCATTCATGCCGCGTGCGTGTATATGTATATATGCATGTATATATACACACGTAGGTGAGGCCATTCCGATGAATGCACAGCCGCCGAATGAATATTCAAGTGTTGTACCTACACCGCACATCTCCCACACCGCGCGAGCGCTGCCGCGGTGTACCGCATTATACTCCTTTTATATTTCGCGTACCACACACGCACATAATATATATTATAATATATTATATATTGTACTTACCACATGCGCCGTGTTTTATTATGCGAATAATCAGCTCGCGGACCCATGAGTATAATCGCATTAGCCTGATTAAAATTAACGCTTACGCCCTCTCGCGCTTCGCGAAGTTTATAAGACGAAGTCATCGCTATGTGTGCCGGGCGCTAAGCATTGAAAGCTCGCCTCGAGGGGCGTTCGGCGACGACAGGAGAGAGGCGAATTCCAAGTTTAATCAAGTTTGCTAAGCATGTAATGCAACTGTAAACAAGCCCGGTACAATGCCGCCACGTGGCTTGTATACATATATATATATACACCCACGCGCCCACGCACGCGTTGGTATTATGTGCGCGCGGGCGCGTGTATAGCCCGGAGGGTGAGAGCTTTGTCTTCGCGTTGTGCACATCGACAACTCGGTTATACGCCATTGCGCGCGGTCGGGCGAGAAATTCGCTGATCCCTGCGAGTTGCACTTCATTATTCTATAGCGAATATGTGGTGTTATACAGGAGGGAGAGAGTCGTTAGTCATCTTCGTTTTCAATTTCGAAAAGATACATGGAGAATATAAATATTCGGCGAACGCGGCGGAATATCGATGGGAGATACTGTATAGAGCCGACTTACCCGCGGAATTAACGGAAAATACGTTATCTTTAATCTCGTTAAAAAGGGGCAAAAAAGTGTGTATATATATGCCCTTGGCCAAATGAAATCTCCCCGAAGCTTATACATTTTATCGGACGTGAACACATACCACGCAAACACACGTGCCTTGCCTGCGGCTAGGGGTTTTGAGCCGAAAGAGCTGATATATGGGAGAGGGAAGAAAACAATTTCCATCTTTCCTTTTTTTTTCTTTCAGCGCCTGTGTGTACCTAATACGCGAACCCAAACAACCACCCCAGCGGGAGAAAACAGAAGGAAATATGTAAATATGCGACGGGTATAACCTTGAAACGTATAGAATGAGCATTAACGTAATACGGCTCCGATTAATTATAATTAATTAACGAGTTCGGATACGTGTATGTCGTTCTGCGCTTGAGGTCGTCGCACGCGGCCACTCCTTCTTATTACGATAATCGAAGGCTGATCGATGGCCCCGGGAATAATACGACGAACGCCGAGGGAAAGAAGGAAAGATCCTTCGAGTACACATCACGTCTGTGTACTCAAGCGGCGAGCGGCAAACTCGAACGTTGAAACATCGACTCTTATTTCCTTTCTTTAGGTTGCAACTGTATACAGCTGCGCTGCGCTGAATTCGCGGGGAGAGAGATGACAATGCCGTTTGATCGAGGGCCTCTACTTAGAGTGAATGGCGAACTTTTTACGCTCCAAATACGCGCGCGCGATTTTTCTATGATAATTTTCGAATGATTAGCAGGATAACTACCCGCTCGGTTCCCGAAACAAAAAAAAAACACACACAACCCCTGACCCGGAAACGAATGTGTTTTTTCTTTTTTTTCGACGAGTATAGGAATCCGAAATGAGGATATAAATAATGAATTTTATGCAGAAAAGAGTAGGGAGATTCGGGACGCACACATATATATATATATTTTCGTTTAACCCGATACGGTGTGAACGTGGCTTTCCCGGCAATTTTCGATATCGACTCGCTTCGACCGTTTTATATAAATACATACCAAGAGTGAGCGGGATTTTTTCACGGATAACAATAAACGGCGACTGAACGCGCACGTTTTAAAATATTCAGCTAAAAGCTAAGCGCGCCTTTTAAAACGTATATACATACGTATGGACGTATATACGGAGGTACGCGTACAAAGGCGAGGCTCGCGTTTAATTATCGCAATGCTTATTCCATAATGGCAGTCATTAAAAGAGCGAAAAAAACGGCCCACAGTGCGCGAGGCGGCGGCGCGCGAGACCTAGTTCCAATTCACTTTGTTATTTACCTTTTCCGATAATTCATCCCCCCGTGCCCATTCATATTACGCTATACTATGTGCGCAATGTTACGTGTCAGTAATTGCAATATATTCCCTGCGATCGAGTTCTATATCCTTTCAAGATGTATATATATATATGCGCGTACGGAAGAAAGTGTCTGCGCGTGGGCGCGTTGCAGATAACACTATATAGCTTATATAACGCGTAAAAATAATTGTCTAAAATTAATCGATTTCCTGCGACCTGCTAGTTAGTACATGCGGAGGGTAGGTTTTTAATCCTCGCGGCCGGCGGAAGTATCCGGTGTATTGATTTATAAGTAGCCGCGGCACATAGTTCGCTCGCGGCGCGCGACATTATATTGCACCGCGAGCTTAAGTGCATTAAGGAGTTTTTCCCCGCGGCTACGCATATATAGTATACGCGTGCGCGTTCATTGATTTATGGATATTGTTAAAAACGAATTAGCCGGGACATTTATTAAACATCGTCGTAGTCGTCGACGGTGCTGCTATATGGTAGTAGAGTGGAAACGTAGAGTCGCCGTCGGGCGATCGATTTTGGATACCACGAAATATATAGTTTCTTTCGAGAATAGATGAATTATTTTTAGAGTGCACATAGTCGTCGAATTCAATCCTTTTCATGTCTCGTGGGCTTTTCAAAACGCTCTCTCTCTCCTCATTGTAACGGAGATTTTCATCGAGAAGCGACGAATAATAAAAAAAGGAACATACCTATACTTTACGTTTTCACAATTCGAACAATCGAATGCGAGGTCGTATTATGGGCACTAAAATCGGCGCATAGAACTGCAAACTCTCTGCTACATCTTTGGGCGACAAAGGCTTATTTCGAATTTCGCGCGTCCGCCCACGAGCTATTCGAGCTTCGCTCCCGCAGGCCTTGATCCATTCCTGAAATAGAACCCTCATATACTACTCCCTCTCTTCTCTTTTTATGTACATACGCGTAGTGCACGCGTGCGCGCCGCGAAAAATTTAACGGGAAAATCCGCTCTCGCAGTGCAGTACGCGCCGTCGCGCCGCGGCTGCAGCCGACAGAAATTAATTGTCCGGCCAAACGAAGCGGTGAGCCGAAATCCCGTCCAGATATATATATACATGCATCGATATATACATGCAACCCCCCGTATATATACATTTTCAGCACTCACCCGCGAGCGCACAGAGATGTATATATGTATGACAGCGGGTTCACGCGGTGTACAGTGTTTGCAAAACGTAATCGCAAAAAGGCCCGCGCTTTGATCGTCCACGCGAAATCGGACGTATGTGCCAAGGTCCGGGCACGTTTTGTCCATGTGTATATACACACGTACGTGCATATGCATGCCGTTTATATCTACGGCTGGGTAAACGCTATATGTGTGGATGTGTGTGTGAGAACCTTTGATGAACGACTGGACACCCAGTGTTGACCATTTCTACCTCTCTCTCTCTCTATCTGTGCAGTGTTTCGCTTTTGTTTTCCCTTTTTTTTTGGTTAGCGACTGGTCGAATTATTTCGAGGGGTTTATGACGTACGCGCGCTCTACTCGCCAAATATGACGCACTACCTTCGAGAGTCGGTATATGTGCGCGCGCGCGCATGTGCGTCAAGGCGGGTTTTTCAAATTTATCCGTTTAGCCGCGGTAGGATTGAAGTTTTTAATAAACTTTTCGACCGTTCTCTCTTTCTCTCTTTCTCCTTTGCTCTTTTGTGCCAAGGAGGTTGCGGGGAACCCCGTCGGGGTTTTCTTTGAAAGTTTATATTTTATTACGCGATTGTGTTCGGGTTACGTGCGTTAGAAAAGTTACTGCCCCAGCGTGCACAGTGCCTGACGTATACATATATACAGCGGAAAAAAGTTTAAACGTATATAATATATTGTATACACAATTTTTCCTGTACCGTGCGTTTTTGCCTTTTAGATATATATTGTTACGTCTCATACCGAGCGAGATGAAGAAAAAGTTATTAAAATTAAAGTGCGGCTGGGGTATACACGATGACAATGCACGTTACATACAGCGCATTGTGTAATTTAATATCTTCCGCGCGCCTCTTGTGCGTCTAATTACCATTTACGTATATACATTCTTATATATAATGTTTTCAAACATGCGCATTGCTACTATAAACGCGTCTCTCGCATAATCTCGCGACATATGAATCGATAAGAACTTCATATAAATTTCAAACCACTTCGTATATATATACTCGCGAGTTCGCGAGACAGATTATACTACTATACCTACTGGAGAAAAAGGCAATTTGTTAAGTGCCTGCGAAATAATCCCGCAGTGATACAATTATCATACCTGCAGCAGCAGTAGCAGCGTCCGCTTAATGCACCGGCATTACCTATCCTCTACCTCCACCTTCTCCTACCTCTTCTACATATCAAAGGAAGCGTTCGCGCGCGCACCTGCGCCGTCTCCTTTCCCACCCTCCCGCCTGTAAAAAAATCCCCACCACTACTTATACTACTTCCTCTCACTATATACATATATACACACACATGCGCGCAGAGCCAACAACCCTTGACCCCCTCGGCCCAATCAATCCCCCGATTAATCACGATAATCACCCTCCAATATATATATATATATAAACCTCTCCCTCCCTACATGCATACATCCTATACACTGCACACGACACTCGTCGCACGCGCGAACCGTTAAAAACGTAAGAAACGCACATAGCCCCGCGCACGGAGGAAGGAAGACATAGAGAACGAACGAACGTACGAACGAGAGAGAGAGAGAGAGAGAGAGAAAGGAAAAAAAAGAACCGTAGACGCGTGAGAAACGCGCACTGCTACGCTGCCTACTTGTCGTCACGGTTGCGTTGGTGTGCGCCTTTGTTCCTGCGAGCCTCGCTTGCTCACCCGCCCGCACATACGTATATATATA
>JAPYZO010005881.1:0-11640 GCA_030522905.1 Torymus flavipes | reverse complement strand
GCCGTTTTTGCAAAAACGGCAAAGGGACTTTTTTCTTAGAATTTCGCGCTCTACATGATCCCGGTTTCAGACGCATACATTTCCAGAACAGGTTGTATACTAGTGAATATTCGGCTTTTTTAAGAGGATAATTCGGAGGGTAAAGTAGAACTTCGTGTGTTATCGTGGGATTCGTCACTTGACAAAGTCAGCAGCCGGAGTAGGCTGGTAACGTGGACTATGCCACACAAGGGATGCCAGATTTATATATGTTACGTATGAGAGGAGGACAGACTGAATAAGTCGAGTAAGAAATATGCGACGAGCGGGATTCGAACGCACGATCTCGAGGTTTGTAGGCCCGCGCTCTACCACTGAGCTAACGTCGCAATGCTTGCTCGAGAGCTTGCGAGTGTCTAGTCCTTGTCGTGAAGCGGATGCGTTAGGACTCGGATGACGGTCGAGCTCAGCCCGTGATACTATTGACGACATCATTATTTTTGGTGAAACCATCGAACAAGCAAATGAAAGACTCAGTATAGTTGCTCAAAGGTTAAGAGAAACAAAATTAAAATTGGAACCCGAAAAATGTGAGTTTTTTAAAGACGAGGTCTGCAATTTAGGACATATTATAAGCAAACATGGTATAAACCCGACCCAAAAAAGATTGAGGCAGTGACAAACTTTTCGATACCGCAGCCTGTTAAAAATATTCGAGAATTTTTGGGACTCTCGAACTACTATAGAAGGTTTATAAAAAATTATGCAAAAATAACTAAACCTCTGATGCACCGTTTATTATCGCGGCGGATGCATTAAATTTCAGTTTAGGTGCTGTGCTATCTCAAGGCGAAATAGGTAAAGATCCAACGGTAGCGTACGCGTCAAGAAGTTTACATAAGGCGGAACTCAAATACCATACTTATGAAAAAAACTGCTAACTACTTTAGTAGAATGCTTTCACAAAGGAAATTGATGAATTACATGAAATAATTTTGTTTAAATGTATATTTTAATCTACCTACGGTAGATGGGTTCTCGCCGCACTTACGGGGAGTGTATTTGCAAGGGCAGAATTGCACCCCGATGGAAATGGAAAATGTATATAAATATAAATAAGTGTATATCCCCTTCGAAGGTTTGCCACCTTACCGAGCACTCGGTTATTTATCTGACCTGTGTCGGTGGGGGGCCTTACGGCAAGAGTGCGAACGATGCGTGCCCGTCCTGAGGCGTGAATCGAGTATGATTGGCGGATCCCCGTAAAACGGGCTCTCCATAAGCGTGGGAAAGGGTTCCCTGTAAAAAGGGCTCTTCCTCGGATGGATATGCATGTAGCGTGAATAGGACCCCCCTAAAAAGGACTCTCAGTATGACTGTGGGTTCCTCGTAAAAAGGGCTCTCCCTTGGTTCTGAGTATGAATGTGATGTATGGCAAGAGGAAAGCGCCACTCTCCGTAAGGAACGTCCAGCTCTGGACTCCCAGGCCGGGCACGTTTCGCACCCCACCCATCGTTCAGAGGAGTGGGGAACGAGAAAGTCTATACGGCTCGAGCAGTAACGAAGAACAATCCCTCGACGTGGCGAATGCGGTAGTACCCATCAGAAAACACTTCACACACCCACCCACAATAGACACGAGTGACAGATACACCAGACACACGATGCGGGATAGACTATGGAGGCTCTCAATTGCTCAATCTGGGTCGTCTGGCAAGGGACATTTCTCCTCTTACTGGAGGGTACAATTTAAAAACTGTGTTGTTCGGCGTTCCCAGGCCGCCAGATAGTACAGGGGCCCGGAAAGGAGTAATCGACCAAATCCTCGGGTGGTGCGGGGGGGGGGGTGGTGGGGGCGCGGCTGGGGGGGGGGGGGGGGGGGGGGGGGGGAGAAACTGCGCCTTCGTTTTCAGGTAGAGGTAATTCGAGAATCAAAGTACTACCCGACCACTAACACAACACATCCGCTCTTAAAAACAACATGACCATGGAACAGATAGAGAAAGCAGTTTCAAAAGCGCCTACAAATGATGAGCTCCCTAGCTCCCTCTTAGTGAATACACAGCATGACGTGGTTCCTACGAAGGGGGAAGAGGCGCCCTCCGGGTCAGAGCGACTCAGTGCTCGGTAGGTATTTCGCCAGGTGAAATTAAGAAAAGAGCCTCATTTTTAATGAAAGAGGAAATACTCAAGAAATGGCGGGAGTTGCCAGGTTTAAGGTAAACCAAGAGAATCGTAAGTGACTCCCCGCCAGAACAACGGTTACAAGACATAGGTAGGCTGAATAAGCCTAGGCTAAGGAGGATAGTGGGCTGGCTCACGGGCCACTGGTGGGTCAGATACTACCTCTACAAACGCACGATCCTAAACGGGGGAAACTGCAGATGGTGCGGAGGGCCGGAGGAATCAACCTTCCATCTCCTATGCCGGTGCCCGGCCTTTGTGGATACTAGGCGGGGGAAGTGGGGGGGAATGCCTCCTTCAGCCTGAAACGCTAAGAGAACAGAGCCTTCAGTCCATCTGCCAAGTTATAGAGCGATTGGACAGAAGGCTTCAGCGCAGTGGAAATTAGAAAATAAAAAAAGACAAGGGGTACAGCACAATAGGCGTAAGCCTGAGTGCTGGGCAGCACGTCTCTGAGAAGAGCCGCTCTCCCGCCCCAACTCATAGACATAGACAAATAAGTGTATATAAAAGTTGTAATTCGAACAACTTTTACATTTGTATAAGTTTATATACATTTATATACTTATATTTATAAAAATTTACAATTATTTACATTTATACATTTTTTCTTACATTTTGAATAGTTGTAATCCCAGATAGTATTCCAAAGAGAGTTTTGAACGAAGGACTAAGGAAATTTTTAGGTGTATTAGATTTGACTATCACCGAGTGTTCGGGTGCTTGTAGACCAATACCGGAGGAAGAACGAAAACGGGTCATTCAGGATCATCATGACAGCATATTTAGAGGACATCGAGGCCTGGAGAAAACGTATAGACGCAATAACGGTTTTATTGGAAAGGAATGAAGCAGGAAATATATGACTTTGTAAAGAGATGCGAAATTTATCAAATACAAAAGCTAACCCATGTTAAGACGAAGGAACCAATGGTGATTACAGACACGCCCAGTGAGCCTTTTGCAAAAATAGCCATAGACACGGTAGGACCACTGCCTATAACCACGTTAGGTAATCAACATATTTTTACCATGCAATGCCTACTATCAAAATTTTGTATTGCAATGTCAATTCCAAATTTCAAAGCAATAACGATAGCCGATGTATTAGCCCGTCACTTTATTGCCCAATATGGATACCAAGAATCAGTCTAAGTGATAGAGGACGAAGTTTTCAAAACAAATTAGTAGAAGAATTGTCCAAATTGTTCAGATTTAAGCTCGTAACAACAACTGCATACCATCCGCAGTCGAATGGATCATTAAAGCGGAGTCACGCACTACTAGCCGATTTCATTAAAAATCATGCAAGTGATAAAAGTGATTGGGATAGTCATTCCGTTCGCAATGCAGGAATACAATACTTCTGTTCACTCCGCCACAGGATTTACTCCCTATGAAGTCATCTATGGTCAAAAGGCTCGAAATCCAACTAAATTAGCAGACGAATTCCCTTTACAAACCTACGGATCGTATGTTTGCGATCTAGTGAAGAATCTAATGAATATTAGAAATGTTGCAAGGGAAAACATAATGTCTGTTAAGCATCGGAGTAAAGAATATTACGATAGAAAGGCCAGACCACAACATCTAGAAGTAGGAATGGACGTGTATGTACTAAAAGAGCCAAGAAAAGGAAAGGTAGATCGATTTTATAACGGACCGGACGGTAGCTTACACTGGCATATGCAATACACAGATTGAACTTCGCTCCGACGTGCGATTACTCACACATTGAAAACATATACCGGCATATACGACACATGAAGAGCATGCATTTACTCACACACCTAGACTCCGTATATGTGAGCAAAGACCTGTAGCGCGTTATACACATTATTTTAAATGTATATAGCGTACTAAGAATGACATTACTATTGAAGATATGAATATTATTTATAATATTTATAGTAGTTATAAAATAATTATAAACAACTAACAATTTTGTTTGTCAGAAATACTTAAGAAGAAAATTCGTTTAAATTTTTTTAATCAAAATAATTTAAATAAAGGTACATTTATAAATGATCCTCGCATTTTTGATAAATAAATAATTAATTTGTATTAGGAAATAATAAGAAAATATGTGATTATTTATCCCATATTATAAAAAAATTATATGCTACATTATTAATAATTAACACATTTAAATAAATTATTAGAAATTTGATCCATGAGAAACACTATTCCGAAGTTTGAAAATCATATATAGTTATTAATAATTTAAAATTCTTTTTTGTATCGATTTATTAAGAAGAACAATAATGTAATGTTATAATTAAACTACCGAAAAATAGTTAAATTATCCAAGCATTCATTCATAAAACATTTTAGGAATCTAAAGAGTAAAGAAACGCAATCAAATGTTAATGAACTCTGTTCGAAATAGCTCGAAAGAAAACTCATGACGCGCGATGTTTCGACAGAGTAACGATCGACGCTCGATACACGTGCTACGATACGACAGAATGATGATACACTTCATTGGTTGCCTCCGTACTAGGCGCTGACTAAACATACTCGTTGGTTGCCTACGTACTAAGCGCTGGTTAATCATACTCATTGGTTACCTACATACTAGGAGGCGACAAATCTTTCTCAACGGGTTGTCGATATGACGGCACCACCTGTCCACCGGAATACATACTTACAGACGCATATGACATATATACATTAACTAATTACTTGAAGATATAATTATTATATGAATATTTGTAAGAATATATGAATCTATATGTACTTTTGATATTATTATTTTGTTTTTCTGAATACGCTATCTAAATTCATACATATATTTCAAAAATAAATAACCTGTAATTACACTCATTGCCGGGGGCGCAATGGACGAAAGGGGGGAGGTGTGACATCCGTCGTCACATCTCCTTAAATTTTTTCGCAATCACTGACTAATGTATATCGCGTATAAAATATTTTAATATAAAATCGCAGCCACTGTCAGTACTTTGTAAGCGCTTGCCGAAATCAACGTGTAAGTGCCCGACTTACGCGTACTACTTATATCATGTTATTATCTTCTCGTCGGGTATAAAGAACGCGTAAACGAGGAGACAACGTTACTCTTAGCTTCCTCCGACGTGCCGCTGCATAGTCGCTCAAAGGCCGAACTACCGGAGACTAGAGACCCGCTGCAAGATTCCAGCGTCACCAGCCTCCAACTCAAGATTCCAAAAACCGAGAACTAGATTGTAAGTCTACGCTAAAAGCTTCGTTGCAGTATTGCATCAAAAGCTTAACATTAGAATATATTTATATTTAACTCAATTATTTGTATGCTAAAAAATTCGGTGCAGTATTGTATTAACGCATAATAAATAAGAATTATTTATAATCGAGTTTTCATTTCTTAATCCTAGTGGGAGCTCTCGAGCGAGGTTGAACTCCTAGGACCTAAAACCTTTTCTATATTTAAGTACACCCAAATCCGGGCGTAACATCGTTTTAGTTTCTGTGAGACTTAAATAAAACAATTAAAGCACACGTGCATTTTTTCCGCATCGCCTTTTTGCGCACTTTCCGCTATACAGTTAAGGTGGTTCTATTAAAATCGTAGTCTGCATATGAAAATAATATTGAAGACTGTTATTATTCAGGTTTTTATTAACAAATTGGTGTAGTTTTAAGTGCAAGTTGCCGACCAAATACTTGAAATAATATAGTTTAAAAATTCAGTCGCCAACATGGCGTCAGTGGGCAAGGAGCCTCCCGATGCCATTCTCACAAAATACTACAATGGCCACCCGCAAACCAGAATAGGAGCGGTTTTGTGCGCAATTTGTTTAAATTTCTATCATACTAACGAAATTGTGAGTAAGCACAACGCAGGATATCCAGTGAAGTTTATATTAATAACGAACTGATTATATGCCAAGACCATCCCAACATAGCCTTAACCTCAAACTTGCCATGTGGCGAGCTGATCAGTGAGGCGTGGCAATTAATAGCTCAAATTAAACCAGCTATAAAAGAGCAAGTAAAGCGAGAAATTCTCGAGGAAATTAATCTGGAAAAAATCAACAACAAAGCAAAGGATCTCAATGATACTCTGTATGGAGATTATAGTGAAAATTTAAACACTCAAAATAGAAGACCAGCTATGAAAACAATTAAACAACGAACTACAAGACAAGAAGAAAATTTTGAATGAACTACTAACAAAAGAAAAAAAAGGAAAAACAACAACATCAATACTTATGCAGAAATCGCAGTGAATCCAAAACCAAAAAGCAAAAGAGGGCCTAAATTAATAATAAAAAAAAACAGACAACAATGACAATACAGACTTAGAAACGGCAGTGTTAAAACATCTAAAACAAGATAAAACAATACAAACAAAAAGTATAGCATGCAAGAACTAAGACACAGTGGTAATAAATTGCATGAACGAAGAAAATATAAACTCACTAGTCAATCACTAGGAGAAAAACTATCAAACAAATTTAAAACTGAAAAAGAACAAATAAACAAACCAAAATTAAAAGTAATAGATATCGAAATGGATAATACAGATAATAACCAGATTGAACAAGACATAAACCAAAGAAACTTCAGTAACTTTGATCACAAGTGCAAGTTACTAGACGTATACACCAACGAAAAAACAAACAAAAAATGTGCAATAATAGAGGTAACATCTAACCTCTATAAATATATCAAAGACAACAAGAGCAGATTATTTTTCGGGCACCAGAGTTGTAGAGCCTTTGAATTAATTAACACAACTCCGTGCAACAAATGTGCGAGATATCGACAGACATTTTAAAATCAAGAAATACATTGAAACTCCCATCTATCCGAGATTTTTCGGTAAGGTAGAAAGTCTACATTTCCAACGGAAGGCACCGATTAGGAGTGCGAGATTTGCAAGTAGGGACTCAACAACTTTGCAAAATTCTTCTAACGCGGGGACACCAACATCAATACGAAACACGATAACAACAACAACAATAAACAAAAATGGATAGTAGTATTAACATGGTCGATGATATACAAAATAATATAGTTAACACAGATTATAATTTCGATGATATTGGTGAACTAAACAAATGTATGGCTTTTGAAAAGGAAGTAATTTTGAATGTAAATATAAGAGGCCTAAATGCAAATTTTAATAATTTACTTGTTTTCATAAAAAGCCTAAAGATAAAGCCATGCATTATTGTTTGCAGTGAAACCCGAAAACTTGTACACCTTGAATCCTTTGACATAACCGGATATAAAATGTACTATAAAAACAGTAATATTAATCAAAATGATAGCCTGGTAGTTTACATAAGTGACTAAATTACTGGAACTACGGAAATTATTGATGTAAATAACCTTAAAATTATAAATACCAAAATTACAATTGAAAATAATAGAGAAATAATAATATCTGCCCTATATAGATCCCGCGATATTAAAAAAACGAATTTTCTTTTAAACCTCAAAAAATTAATATTGCATAACAAAAAATACAAAAATAATCTGATTACGGGAGATTTTAACTATAATATTTTAAATCATGATACGCTCAATCAAGAATTTTTACATATACTTTTAGAGCACGGTTATTGCCCTAGCTTTTGTAATATTACCAGACGATCTGATAAAACATGCAATTCAGGAACTTGAACAGACAATATTTTTATTAAACTTGATAAAATAGCGTATAAAACTTTTACCCTTCGCATACCACTAAAAAACCATTATCCACTGTTCATGTCAATAAATAAATTGAGAACTACTCAGAAAACTTATACTGTAAATCGCATAAATAACAATAAACTTAGGACAGTTACCATTAACATAAACTGGAATGAATTATCACTAATAAATGATCCGAATATTGCTATGAATAACCTTATCAATAAAATAAAAATATGTCTAAGCAAAGCTAAATATACTGAAAAAACTAACAAAACTAACATGAAACCAAGAAAAGATTAGATTACTAAGGCAATTATGAAATCTTGTAACACCAATGAAAAATTACATACAATATGGAAAAAAGATCCTAATAATACTAGAAAAAGAGCAGAATACAAGAAATTTACCAACATCCTGAAGAATATTATAAATAATGCAAAAGAGTCGTATGATCAAAAACAAATAGAAAATAGTATGAATAATAGTAAGAGCATATGGAATGTGATAAATCAAAAAAATTCGAAAAAACCGTGAAAGGAATAACAACATTAACTATATAATAGACAACAATACGAAAATTTCAGATCCTCAAAAAATTGCAGAGCATTTGAACAAATTTTTTTACAACATCGGCAAGAAGCTAAGTGACAAAATAATGCCCTCGAAAAATGAGGAAATAAAACTCCCTACAATGAACAGCAAAAGTATTTTCCTCAAACCAACTAATCACCATGGAATCAAAAATATCATCTGCAACATGGAAAACAAAAATGGGGGAAATGATAATATCAATGCCCAAGCATTGAAAACTCTTGTCGAACATTTAATAGACCCTCTAACTCACATTTTCAATCTATGTATTACTAAAGCTATCTGGCCAGATGCCTTGAAATCAGCAAAAGTTATATCTATTCATAAATCAAAAGAAAAACACATCGCAAGAAATTACAGACCTATATCACTGATATCAAATCGAGCAAAACTACTAGAAAAAAACATACACAAAAGAATAACTACATTTATAAACAAAGGCGACTTTCTTGACAAAAAATAAATATGAGTTCAGGAAAAATAAAAGTAAAAAAGATGCACTATCTCAAATATCAAATGTAATATATGGTAAGTTAGACAAAAGTATACGCCAGTGACAGGAATGCCTCCTCAGAGAAATTTACATCGGTAAGATCAATGCTAGTTAGCTATTAGTGAAGCCAACAGTAACAGGATAATGGTCAACTTTAAATTATTATATAGTGTAAAGAAATATATATTTTATTAATTGTTAGATAATGAAAATATTTAATATTTAAGGTGGTCCAATACGTAAAAATGTTCAAAAATTAAAATTTTTTTTATTGAATTTTTTAATTATATATGTTATTTCAAACCTAAAAAAAGTAGTTTGGATAGAAAATTTTAAAAAATTCTCATAATTATATCTAAAAGAACCTACTATACTATATATATTTTTTAAGTTTTTGATAGCAAAGCATTTAATTTACTTAAATGTATTTTAAAATGAAAAAAATATTATTATTATTATTATTATTAAGTCATATTAGTATAAAAATGAAATAATAAAATAATAATTAAATTTATGTAAGGGATTTTCTTATAAAAATGATATGAAGATATGCAGTAAAACTCACACAAGTTACAGATTTAATAAATAATTTAAATAACAAAAAATCACCTGGAATTAACAACATTACAGGTATAAAGCTGAAAGAACTGCCGTCAAAATCGATAAGATTAATCACCATCATTATCAATGCATGCTTCCGACTATGCCACTTTCCACCTCAATGGAAGCTAGCCCATATCATATTAATCTCAGAGCCCGGCATAGAAATAGAGCAACTATCTTCGTACAGACCCATAAGTCTCTTACCGGTCCTATCAAAAATATGCGAAAAAATTATTCTTGCTAGAATGATGCCAATAATAAAATCGAAAAATCTGATTCCAGACCATCAGTTTGGATTTAGAAACAAGCACACAACAATCGAACAGGTAAACAAAATCGCTGCTGTAATGAGAAAAGCAATAGAAGATAAAGAATATTGCGCTTCTGCCTTCTTAGATGTGGCCCAGGCGTTTGATAAGGTCTCGCACGAGGATCTATTGCACAAACTACGAAAAATACTTCCGAAAAAACTCTTTAACCTTTTAAAATCTTACCTATTAAACAGATGCTTTCTAATAAAAATAAATAACGTGTTTTCAGACAAGCTTTCAATAAGAGCAGGCGGTCCCCAAGGAAGTGTGCTGGGGCCAATACTCTATCTAATATACACAGCAGATATACCAACAATGCAAAATATCGCCATAGCAACATATGCTGACGATACGGCTACCCTTACATTTCATTCTAACGCTGAAACAGCCTGAATAAATTTACAAAACTATTTAAATAGCCTGCAAAGCTGGTTAAAGGTATGGAGAATTAAAGTAAATGAAGATAAATCCACCAACGTGACCTTTACTTTACGTAAGAACTTGACCTTCTGTCACACTAAAGAACAAGATAATCTCTCAAAGTAATAATGTAAAATACCTCGGCATGCACCTCGATCGCCGCTTAACCTGGAAAGATCACATCTGGATTCAACGGAAGCAATTAGACACGAAATTAAGAAAAATGTATTGGTTGATAGGAAGAAAATCCCAACTATCTATAGAAAATAAAATTACAGCATATACATCAATACTGAAACCAGTGTGGACCTACGGCATCCAGCTCTGGGGAACAGCATCAAATTCAAACGTTGAAATTTTAGAAAGATTCCAAAGCCAAAGTTTTACGGAATATAATAACTGCTCCGTGGTTTTTACCCAACAAAATCATTAGACAAGATCTCAAAATTGACAAGGTCAAAGAGGAAATACTAACATATTACGCCAAATACAAGTCAAGACTACAAAATCATCCGAATAAACTTGCAAAGGAACTTTTACTGAAGGATACTAAAATATCAAGACTGAAGAAATATAAACAAATATCTGTTGTCACGGGGTGGTTATTAGGGCTAAGACACGTTTCTCACACGTGAAGTTGAGAACCACTGGGTTGTCGGTTCAACTCGCGTAGAACCGATAGCCAGATTAGGTCGCAGACGCTACAACGTTGTGCAATGCTAAACCTAATCTGGTTACTTACTGTACAACACGAAAGTCGTAGACTTGCGCTTTCTTTCTCACCAGAGACTCGAACTCTGGTAGGTGTGCCGGCTGCTCAGATGTTAACGATACGTTCTTCTTAACGTAACGACCGCGGAGGTGGCGGGGAACGGGGAATGACTAAGGTCGCGAAATAATAACTCGAGCGGTCAAGGTTAATAACAAAAGACTATTGTTTCTTGAATTAAATGGTTAAAATGTAATAAATAAGCTGAATCTAGTTTAACGTGAATCAATTGAAATTATCGAGAAGTGAGATTACTACGTCGCGTTTCCTACCTAACGGTACGCCAGCACAATATTATAGACGTCAGCGGTCTCGGAGGCTGATGTCGCGCTCGCGGTAACTTGCGCCGCGCACGTGAGGTAATATACGCCACACGTGCACGGTATTCTACGTGCGCGCTCGCCGAGTACAGCGGCGAGGGGAGAGAGAGTGATCGCGATCGCCGCGCGACGCACACACGTATAAGGCGAGAGAGAAAGCAAACAGTGGCGCTCGTTTGCCGGCTTTAAACGGCCGTTAGCACGACGTTGCCTATGACCTTAGAAAATGCTAGAGCTCGGGTCTGCGTGCTCTCTCTCTCTCTCTCTCTCTCTCTCTCTCTCTCTCTCTCTCTCTCTCTCTCTCTCTCTCTCCCCCCCTCTCCC